>JAKSZP010012516.1:0-40973 GCA_022478985.1 Massospora cicadina
GCACCTTTGCACCGCTAGCCTTATATAAGGCGCTGTCACCTCAGAAAGATTAGGCATGAACTTCTTGAGGAACGTATACGCCCCCTAAAAAGCTCCTCAATTCCTTGACTGAAGTGGGGGGTGGGCCACTCACGAATAGCCTTCTCTTTGTCTGGAGTTATCATGTGTCTTGGTCAAACATGACGTTTCCTGTCAGGGAAACTGGAGCGCAGGAGGTCGCTGGATGGAAAGACAAAGGCCAAAGGTGATACGACAAGGCCAAGTGACCCAACAAAATGAAGAGACGTCCTAAACGGTCGGTTGTATTTCCATATTAAATTTTGGAGCAAAACGCACACAAAACTGGCCATGACCATCAGGGACAAGAGGCCCTGGGAGCTGGGAAGGGTGGCGTAAAATCCAATGCTAAGTCCAGAGAACATGAGGAGGAGGAGCCAGTGTAATAGGTGGCGGAGTGGGGGTGGAGGGCTCACGCACAGCAGGGGGTGCAAACCAGAGTGGAAAACGAACTCCAGTCATCACAGATCTTTGGAGAGGTATGAATTTCTTGTTGAAGGAAGCAAAAATTATAGAGGAAGCTGGCCCAAAATTTCTAGACTTTATTAATGTGATCAGAATATCTGAGAACAGCAAAGCCTTTCTTATCTTGTGACTTAATTTATAGGGGGTTGCTTCGTGAAGATTTCAGTGGTTATTGGAATCTGATATGAGCTACAAATTTGTTGTTTTCAACAAAATAATTTTTTCAAATTTGGATAGATTTCAAAATCTCCTATCCTGTGATTTTCTGGGTTTTTAAGCTTGATTCCCGCCTGGCTTTTGCCTCAAATAAGTCGTTTTCTCCAGCCCCTGGATGGCAAAGCCAAAACCCATTTTTTGTCAATGATCTTATATAGGTCATTGGTGACTCTTAGGGGTTCTGGTCTCTGCCCTAAGGGCTTGTTGGACTTGGCTTTAAAAGGGCGGTTAATTTCAGGAAATATGTCATTAGCTGTGACATTGCACAGAAAAGTGACCTGAGACTTATAAAATTCACATTTGCTAATCTTCAGCGTAAGGCTGGCTACCTTTAACCTTTCAACACTTGCTGAAGGTGTACTGCATGGGACTCATGATCAGGGGAAAACACCAGGATATCATCCATGTAGGCAACCGCGCATACCCCTAACGAGTCCCCCAACGCTGCATCATTGCGGCATTGAAAGATAGCAGGGGCATTCTTAAGCCCAAAGGGCATGACCCAAAACTAGAAAATCCCTTTTCTGGTATGGAATGCGGTTTACCACTCTTGTCCCTTTAATCCAAATCTGATTGAACGCATTGAGGCAATCCAACTTGGAAAAGACCTTACCCTTCTCCACATAATGCACAATCTGAGAATCCAAAGGGATGGGATGTAGGTCTGGTACAGTGACGTTTTTGAGGTTCCCATAGTCTACACATGGGTGTATAGTACCATCAGCCTTCTCAACAAAGAGAAGTGGGGAGCATACAGTGGAGGTACTGAAAATCGCGCCTTTGGCTAACTGCTCCTTCACCCACATATCCGCCTCTTCCTCCCAGATGGTCAGTGGGTAAATGGGAGAATAAACATGCACCAGATCCACAGTGATCTTGAACTCACAACCAAACTCAAGAGTGATCAGGTAGTGCATTAGCGGATGTTGCATCAAAGGAAGATTCCAAATCCTCCAAACAGAAGGTAGAGGAACTTCCTTGGTGGGCTTCAACATCAGGTCAAGGCTAAGGGTGTGAAGGTGGGCCAGTGGGTCAATTCGCCCTGAATGTTAGCTCAGACAAAGGAACAACTAATGTGCGATCATACTTTAATGTAAGGGATATAGTATTATCTTTCAAGTTGGTTCTGACATCAAACTTCCGCCACCACTCCACACCCAAAATTATAGGGTAAATGAGGTTTTTGATAGCTTAGATGTGATTGGACAAGTGGTCTACCAACCTGATAGTCCATTGTCCCAATGACCTTCAGAGTGTAACAACTTTCTGAGGTGCCCCTCCTAACTATACCACCTGGCAAGTAACTCATCTCAGGTAGTCGTCTAGGCTTTGGTCCATAAAGTTTTCAGTGGCGCCTGTATCCACCAGAATAGTGGTGCTAAATTCCCTACTGTTGGGGAAGGGTAGCAGTCAGTAGAAAATACCCCGAATGGTCTTTATTTAAAGCAGAAAACGCCATTAAATCACCACCAAATTTTTTCATCTGGCATTAACATGTCACCCTGGTATGTGTTTGAATCAAAGAATGGTGAGGGATATTTGGCCACTCTTACTACTGAGGCCACATATCCCACCATATCTTCAGAAGGGGCATAAACATTGTTGTATTGTAAGCGCAGCTCCTTTCTCAACTTCCTGAGTGCTGCAAATCATGGAAGATGTCAAACGGGGATTTTCTGGTGATTTGATACACAGGAGTAGGTTTTATATCTGAGCCATGGAGCAAATATGGTTTAGAGGTATAAACAGTGTTTTCATTATAAAACGCGTTTTAGATGCAAACAACCCTATTACCATAACAGCAATGGAATGCCCAACGTTATCCAAGGCCTAACTCCGGTCCATCTGCATCAATTCCACTGGCATCAACTGAACTTGCTGCCAAAGTAAACCCCATTTATTTAAGCAGATTTTGTAAATTTTAGCAGAAAGTCGGGGAATCACAACTTTCAGACCCAGAAACATCCGTATCCACCAGGTATGAGCATGAAGGGTGGGTACTTTCCAGTTGGAGGCAGCCAAAATAACGCCAAGATGCTCCAACCTTTGGAAAAAAAAGAGGAAAAAATGATTCAGCTGATTACAGCTGAAGCCCACAACCGGCGCCACCATTTATACTTTGTAAAAGTCTCACACAGAAAAGTTCATGCACATAAAATTAAAAGGTCAGTTGACTAATGTAAGGAGAGTGTTTATACTCTCCTGCTCCCAGCGTGGTAGTGCATGGTGCACAGAACCAACTCTAGGGAACTAGTCACCCAAATAAAGGCTACTAGAGCTCAGCTTAGGGTGCAGGAGCAATAATAAATTAAGCAGAGGAGTGCGATCTTTAGGATAAATAAACAAGAAAAGGTGACGCGGTGCACAGAGGGAGAAGGGGTTAAGCGTCCCAATTTGGAGGGAACCTGGGTGAACTAATGGTGCACTAGGGGATAACCTAATCATAATTGTAATAGAATGATTAACATAGCATGAGACCTCCTCAAAGAGGTCCATGCACAGGATCGTCCAAAATAATATAAATAAAAATGGGAAAATGGGAAAGTTTATTGTGGAAAGTCAACCAACAAGGAATGTTGGTCACGAAAAAACAAATTTAAACATTGTCAGGGTAATTTGGGTCTGCATAGCGGTCCCAAGCACCAATTCACCAGGCAAACACTTTATCCAAATTGGTAGAATATGCTGAAGCAGACTTCACTTGGGTAATCAATTGAAGTTTTACCCTACCCAAACGCATAATTTCATAAACAATATGGGTTTTAAACCCTGTTACTCAATCAACCAAATTGAACCATCTTTGTTAAATTGAATAAATCCGTCCATTTTAACGCCTGAGCCAATGCAAGGGGCTGGGAGTTTATGCACCTCACTAGTACCAACATGGGCATATCTTGCCTTGTAACCAGCGTTGGTCTAAAGTGTGCTTGAGGTCAAGGAGGGCCTGAAGTTTCACCTTCTGGGCCTCCTGCCGCTCAGCCTTAATATTGGGGTTGGTGCCTACTATCAAGTCATTCAACCATGACAATTGCACCTGATTCTTCAACCTCATCCAATAGGGCCCACAGATTTTGGCTTATGGAAATAGTGGAGGCAGGATTAGGATGGATGGTAATAGGCAAATGGGGAGCTGCTTTGGGGGCAAACAGTGGGCTTAGCCTGATTCCAATTTGGCTGGGGGTAAATTCAGGTGGGTTAATGTGGCTGGGGGTTATGGTGGGTGCAGATTTACCACTCTGGCCCAGCAAGCGAGAGGGATGGGTGGGAGGGGCAACAAAACACCCGTTTAGATGCCGCTGACAAGGTTGCAGAGTCAGATGAAGCAACATGGGGAAGGATTTTTAGAATGTTAAAATCTGAAACAGAGGGGACAAATCTGTCAATTATTGTCAACACAAGCCCAAAGATATGCTCTGGTCCTGCCACAATGCGAGCATGTGGGGGGATTTGTTGGGCAATGGTGGAGTGGCACGGGGTGATGGTATCAGTGGCGTGAGGGGCATCAAGGCGCTCAGGCACCAGAAGGAACAGCAAAATGAGAATGGGTTGGAGATCCATAAGCCATAAGCCCTGACATCAGCTGCTCATATAGAATTTGGGGTGGGAGGTGAGAAGGGAGGTTGTAAATGATACCACCAATGTGGTGTCAGAATTGAGGCTATTATAAGTAGTGTGAATTGGGGTATTCTTAAAATTAAGGAGTCAATGCCGCTGCTGCAGCATCCTCCTCCATCTGGAAGCCTATGTCAAAATAGCCCTTAAATGGGCGGAAATCAATAAATCCAGTTAGTGCAATGGCAGCAGTGGCAAGTTTGACAATTGCTTTGTCAGCATATGGGAATAAATGCCCATAGTTGACACAGAAGCAAAATCAAATGTTGGATTGAGGAAGGGTGAGAGGATGGGGTGAGATGGGTAGATATGCGCAAGGTGGAGCACTAAGTCCTGTGGGGGGACAAATTGGCCAGAAGAGTTTGGCAGGCTATTTGATCCTGTTCAAATGCATTTCCCCGCAGAGAAGATTTTCTAGGTGGTGGAGCACCGCTGCCCCACACTGGGGTGGCAGGTGGAGGAT
The DNA here is from genome assembly GCA_022478985.1 of Massospora cicadina. Taxonomy (NCBI): domain Eukaryota; kingdom Fungi; phylum Entomophthoromycota; class Entomophthoromycetes; order Entomophthorales; family Entomophthoraceae; genus Massospora; species Massospora cicadina. The sequence continues at coordinate 4,814 of JAKSZP010012516.1, forward strand.
CTGAGGACATCAAATGGGTAATGGACGTGGATAGATGGCAGGGGAAGAAACTTTTTTATTAAAATTCGCTTGAAAGTGAGATTGAGCAGAAAGAAAAGTTTTTATTCTATTTTGAAAAAGTAATATATATAAAATTATTATATACTAATATATTTTATATTTTATAAATACTATATATATATTTATATCTTATACATATATAATATAAACATTATATATAAAACATATATTATAAATAGTTATGTAAGTCCATGGGAACGTCCCCTTTGCATGGATTGGGCGATTTTCCCATTTTCAAATAAAGGGTCCAAAGAAGGCGGCTGTACCCCTCATCACCCAGGGTGACCTCACCCACATGGTAGATGAGTGCTGGGTAACAGCGCTCCTTTTTAAAGATTCCTCCCATGATACCCATGCTCATCTCTGCTGAACTTGTCCATTGAATTGAGGAAATATGCGCCAAGATTATCAAACCAAAGACAAAAGGTCCAAACCGCCCCCCCTCCTTTTAGCATCCATGAACCAATGCCTGCTGGAGACACGCCTTATACCTGGCGGCTAGGACTCCTATGTCGTAACCCTGTACGAAAAGAGTGACAAATTGGACCTGGCCAACTGGCGCCCAATCACACTCTCTAACACAGATTCAAAGTTACTCACAAAGATTTTAGCATCCAGATTAGGCACAATAGCCTCCAATATCCTGTCACCCAATCAATTTGAGTTCATACCAGGACGCTCAATATGGACCAATATACTCTCAGTTGCCAACATATGCCAATTCAAAGCATCTGGAGCCCTGGTATTACTATACTAAGAGAAGGCATATGACCGCATTAGCTGGCCGTACCTGAAGGAATGCCTGAGCGCCTTCAATCTCTCACCCAGATTAATAAACTGGGCGATTCTCCTCACAGAATCAGCATCCATGGCTGTATGCGGCTCAGGCTTTCTAACAACAAGATCACACCACGCAGTGGGCTCAAACAAGGGAACCCCCTCAGCCCACTGCTATACAACTTCAGCTTTATCCAATCCTTTGCGTTTCTGACTCACGCCTCATGGGCATAACTGCACAAGGCCAGTCAAATTTAAGTTACTAGTCTTTGTGGATGACCTCATAACAGGTATAGTTAATAATAATGATGACCACCAAAAGGAATGCTTCATGGAGTAGTATTCCATTGTGAGCAATGCATCGCTCAACAAAAGGAAAACGGAAATAATCATTCTAGGCAAGTACACCAACAACTTGGATACAACATCCAAACTTCACAGCCCCCCACAAAGGAACAACCATCTCATCCTACCCTTTTCATCACCTCCTTCAACCAACCCTGTCTGCCACCTTGGGGTATGGCTGAAGACAGGAGGGTACGCCAACGAAATAATGGAAAACAACCTACTACAGCATATGACCAACTGAGTAGCCTCCCTTAAGGGAAGACCCCCAGGACTAACAGGGCGAGTAACAGTTGCCAACTCACTCATCCTCCTAATGCTGTGGTTCCCCGCACACGATGTCAAAGCTTGAGATAACAGATGAATTGAATCCCCACTTTCAGATTGAACCATACTGAATTGGCTTCTGAACCTACCCAAGCAAAATTGGCTTCAGGAACCCCTTCCCCAATTCCTGAGTCACGTGGGGCGCTGTTCATTAATTAGGTCAGGTTGGCGGCACAATCCATAGAGGATGCCCATGAGGCGGCCATTCTGGAAGATCAGGAAAGATCATGAATGGATGGGGCCTCGACGATCCTTGAGGCACCATGTCCCCACACACCCTATAAATATCGAATACTTTTAAGATTAACAAATTATTCTATATCCTAACTAACTTTTCACTTCCTTCTCGACATTTTCTACAAATTTGCAGCTTTGAGCCACCTTCAGACCTTGGTGCCATTCTAGAGAACTGTAGCACAGACAACATGGTTCTCACTACAGGGGGCTCCATGCTGTCCCAAGTGAAAACGTTTATCACAATGGAAAATAATAGCAGCCTTGAAGACCAAGACGTTGGTTGGTTGAGAAGTGTTGCCCAATGGGTTTAGTACCTTGAGGCATGAAATACCGGCCGCTCAACCTGAAATATTAGAATTTCAAGCCACTTTCCAGTTCACCCTGCCTTCTATTGATGGAAGTCAGTACCAACTTCAATATGAAAACCTTAACAAGGTTATCCAACAACTGATAAATGGCATCTACTCTGCAGGTGCCCACTCCAGCCATTCCTGCACCTCTTCAGTTCCCTCTACCATGTGGGACCTCTACAGCCCGGCCCAGCTGCCACCAGCAGAACTCACATTGGGTCCCAAACGCTACCTCCACAACTTTGTTAACCCAGATATCCATCATTTACTCCAACTGGTTGGGTTGCACCATCATGAGGTCTCCCAACAACTGGGGCTCACCCAGGCCCTACACACCCACCTTGCCTATTTTTATAATACAGCCTCCTCCTTCATTCATGACAACTGAAAGGAAATTATTGATAGTTAATGACTGTTCAACAAAGTCTGAGATCAGAGGTTGGTGTTAGATAGCGGGATCTCTGGTTATCTTGAGGATGAGCTGCATCAGAACGTCCAACTACTTGAAACAACTTGGAATCAACGCCTCCTTCAAGTTGAGGATTTGGTACAGACCCTACATCAAAATTATCAAGAACTGGTCTCTTGCAACTACCCATCTATGGGTGAATGTCCTGAAGGGCCTAGGGGGAGTGAAGGCCCTGAGGGGCGTGAGGGGCCTAAAGGGCCAGAGGGTCCCTGTGGACCCCCAGGCCCCAGGTTCCTCAGCTCCCACCGCTGCTGGCCCTGAGTACCCCTGGTAGAAGGACGTGATGACAGCGTTGGCTGCTTTACGTGATCATATTTGGAATGTAACTCAGGGATGTAAACTCTGAATGGATGGAGTCCCCCTTGACCCTAGGGTCTCCATTGACGCCCTGTTGGATGAAATGGGCAACTTAAGCATTTTTTGATGAACTTACCAATGCTTGCATCTCATGGCTGGAGCAAACTTGTTGAGGGTTTGAACCTGTTTGACCACCCTTGAGGACCAGCATCATCTTCAAGGTGCCAACATTTAATCTTTAAAGGAGAAAATTGCAAATAAGGCTTCCGTTTCATCCCTCAACCAAAATCGGGATGATATCCAAGAGGAACTTGAGGGCCTACGATGCCAGATAGACCAGCAGGGCCCCCACAACTATGTGGAAACTGAGATCTAAGAGCCAGCACCCATCCCTGGTGTCAACACCCTCTCCATTTCGCTAGTAATTAACTTTAAACCTAGTTTCTAAAGAAATGTTCATTCCTGGCCAGGAGATCATTGCCTCCTTGCTATATGTATATGAGAGCTCCATGGAGGAGGCCACCAATTGTCAGAAGGTAAAGCATATCCACTCCTGCCTAGATAGCACCGCCTGGGAGATCATGACCCCCCATTTGAGGGAGTGCACAACTTGGGATCAGGTCTGTACAGCCTAAATCCAAGAGTTCGGCAGCAATAAAACCCTGGCCAACCAAAAACAAGCTTTCATTGGTATCCAACTGAACAAAGGAGAAAGCCCCACGGAGTTTGTCTGCCACTTTTATGACCAAGTACAACCCTTGGTCACTACAAATTGTATCGCCCTGGATGATGCTATTACCGCTGCCATTTCTGTGTTGGGATCCCACCCTGAGGTTCAAATGCATATGATCGGACAGAATAATGGGCTTACCTGCATCTGAGAGATCAAGGAGGCACTCAACAAGATCCCTACATCAACTTTACACTCTAAGGCTACCTCCACCGGTCCCTCTAACCGTCCTAGAGAATGTGGTTGAAAACCAGAGAATTTCTTGACCCTGATGCACTTTTCTGTAACGTTTCCAGACCCAGTGCCAAGAACTGCTAGAAAATGACTTTCCATGGAGGTTGGAAAAGGGCCATCAGCATGAAGGATGAGGATCTTCATGCTGACATCCCTACCCAGCCTCAATAACCCTCTATGTCCTTGAACGACACAGGTTTTACATCATCTGGAGAAGAAGTTTCGGTATCCAATGATAATATAGAAATTGATACTGCTTACTCTTCTTCTAATGACTCTCCCATGCTACTCACTCTGCCGCCCCAGTTCAAGTCTGGTTACCTGGGTCACAGTTCGAGTTCATGAAATACCAGTCCTTGCTATAGTCAACAGTTACTCCCCCATGAATGTCATATCCTCTAAGTCGATGAAGCGCATCAAGATCACTCCCAATATGCCGCACTATATGAAGTATGGCACGGCTGGCCCCCAGTGTACTCGATCTATAGGGGCTTATTCTTCTCTGCCATTACAATTTGAGAAGCTCACTGTAGACACGCCTGCTGTTGCTCTAGATAACCTCAGCTATAAACTGCTCCTTAGGACTCAATTTCTTCGAGATTATTCAGCAGTACTCCATTATGACGGCGGCTTTCTATCCTTACTTAAGCATTGTCCCGCTTACCTTTGAGACCCCTCGTGATTCTAAACTGAGTTCAAAGCCCAGGCTTATCTGATGGAGAGTGAAGGCCAAATTTATCGGCTCAAATATCACATTAGGGGTTCCTGAGTCTGACTCCCTCTCCTGCTGTTGATGGGCAAGAAGGTATGCCAATCTACTTACCTAAGGCAACTACAATACCACCGAAGTCCCAGGTCATTGCTGACACCTGAATCCATATTAAAATCCCCTCAGGGTACCTGTTAGAAGTCTGAGGCCTAGACAACCCATCCCTAAAGGAGGTGCTAACCTGCCTAGGGATCCTAGATCCAGCTTTCGCCAGATCTATATCAGTGCTATTGGCCAACCTTACTGATAAACCCAAAATAGTAGGTCCAAACAGACCTGCCACCTATGTCCGCCTACTACCAGTGGAAGCTATTGCCATTGTCCAAAGCTTTGGGGACTTAAGAGGCTTTGGTTTGGAAGCTCCACCCTGGTTAGTCTAATTAATCCATATATCAGTAATGACCTCTCAGACGACCAACAACATAAGGTTCAAGAGTTGTTGGAAGAGTATTCGGACCTATTTTTGACTTCAACCTATGACTTCAGAAGAATGAATTGAGTCCTACATCATGTAGAAACTAGGGATGCTCCTCCCTTCCAGTCCTGACCTTGCTGAAAGAGCAAGGTTGAAGAGGCCCAGGTGACCGTTGAACTCAAACAACTACTTAACGCTGGACTCCTGGTACCATTGCGCATCCCTTGGGCCTCTCCTCCTCTGCTGGTTCAGAAGAAAGATGGCATCCATTGGGTGGTGATGGACTATTGATGACTCAACTCCATCACCAAAAAGGACAGTTATCCTCTGCCTCGAATTTACAATTCCCTCCGTCTGCTCGCCAGATCCCAGTAATTTTCTGCCATGGACCTTGCCAGTGGATATTGGCAGGTTGAGCTTGCCCCTGAGGACCGAGCTAAGTGTGCACGCATAGCCAACAAAGGACTATTTGAGACCACAAGGATGCTCCAAGGTCTTTGTAACACCACGGCCACTTTCCAACGTGCCATGGATGTGATCCTTGGGGACTTGAAGCTTTCATGCGTCCTTGTTTACCTAGATTACATAACAGTTTTTTTCACAAACCTTTAATAGGCACCTCAAGAATTTATGGGAGGTCTTCAATCAGCTATGAAAGGCGTTCATAAAGCTTAAACCCTCAGAGTGCTCCTTCTTCCAGTCTGAACTAGAATTCCTGGGACACAAGGTTTCCAAGGATAGCATCCAGTCTATACCAGACAAGGTCAACGCCATAGAGAAGATGACACGCCCCCAGAGCTTAAGGGATATTCAGGTATTCCTAGGCATGATGGGCTATTATCATCAGTTTGTCCCCCATTTTTCCAACCTCACTGAGCTGCTGTTCTACCTCCTGCAGAAAAATGTGCCATTCAAGTGGCTGCCTGAACAAAACAGGCTTTTAATGCCTTAAGAACCACTCTATGTACTAAACCCATTCTAGTCCATCCATGCTTAAACCAACCCTTCTTGATATTTATGGATGCAAGCAATGTTGCCATCAGGGCTATCCTAGCCCATCATGATGAGAACCAAGTCTATCATCCTGTGGCCTATTTTAGTAAAATGCTGAGTAAAGCTGAATGGAACTACAGCATTACTGAGAGGGAGTGCCTAGCTGTTTTTCTAGCCATCAAACGTTTCTGAACTTATCTCTATGGTACTCACTATAATATTATTACAAACCAATCCTTGCTCCGGTGGCTTCAGAAATGAGGGACCCAGATGGCCGATTAGCCAGGTGGGCTTTATTGCTGCTGAGCTATGATTTTACCATTGTCCATTGTGCCAGTGCAATTAACAAGATGCTGAAAGCCTCTCCAGGATGCCAGTGCTAGCAGTGTTGACCCTGAGGAGGACCAGCTGTATGATCTAATAGGCCAACCTGAGCAGTGGGAGTTGGAAACCCTTGAGCTCCAAGCTGAACTCTGAAGGGCGACTTAAGAATCTCAAATTAAGGATGGGCTGCTTTATAAAAAGATCAATAAGAAGTGGCTCCCTTACACTCGCCCTCCTCTAAAACTGATGCTATTATAGAGGGCCATTCCACCGTGGGGCATGGGGCCATTAAGAAAACTCATGAATGGCTGATGTCACGATGCTACTGGGACTAAATGGTAAACTATCCAAGAGGTCTTGGAAGCATGTATGACTTGCTGATCTCAAGACTGAGCCAACCTGCGATTCCAGCATTCAGTTGTTGCCCCTTCTGGGCCCTTCTATGTAGTAAACATTGCTGTGGCGGGCCCTCTTCCCACTGGGTTGCATGACCATAAGTATATTATTCTAGCCGTGGAACACTTAACCAAATGGGTGAAGCAATTTTGGTCCCAGATGCTACTGCCAAAGCCACAGCCCTCTTCCTTGTTCAATCCATTTTCACCTAGCATGGGCGCCCCCAAACCTTACTTTCAGACAATGGATTGATATTCACCTCACAGGTAGTACAAGAGCTTACTATCACTATTCATCACTACCCAAAGTTTCGCTGCCCCTACCACCCCTCCAGTAATGGGGCAGTTGAACGTGATAATTCAACTCTTATTTCCATTCTACAAAAGTTAGCTGCTCTGGATCCTGCTCATTGGAGCCATTACCTACCCAGCGCTTTGCTTGCCTACAGAGTAAGCTACCTACCAAGTCATCAAGATGTCCTCATTTGAAGCCCTATATGGGCGTTTCAGGATTCTCTCTTAATTGGGGGAAGCCCCACCTAGGGATCTCAACCCACCTATGGGCGGATGCCAGATTGGGCTCCCCATTAATTTGGGGTAAGTCCAATCTGAAGTATCGAGGATCAGCCCCATTAATTTAAAATTATAATTTATTCAAATTTGGCACCAGTGACTAATACCAAGGATGCTGAACACTCAATTGGGCCGCGGCGAAATCCCTTTTGGCGCTCGCACCCAATCAATTAACCCTTTTGGGCACACCAGCGACTTATGCCAAGGATGCGCCCATTCCCCTTGTAATATTATTTGTTTATTTACTCGTTCATTGTTGGCAATCAATGATGAAACTTTCAATCCTTTCCTTCACAATACATTGAAATCATATAAATACGTTGAGGATCCTTTTAATAAATTTACCATTTCTCAATTTTTTTCCATTTTTGGTTTTACTTTGGGCCTTGATGGCCTCTTAACTCGCTGGGGGTTTTGGGGCCCTGTTAATAGGGATCAGGTTGGAGCTCCTCCCCCAAAGTCCTGACAATGGTGCTCACTACAGGGGCATCTGAGCTCTCAGAGAGAGCTGAAAATGGAAGGAGGAGGTGGTCCCTGGCCTCTGACCCAAGAGGCAAGCCAGGTTACCAGGGTGTCATCCTCAATGCCAGCCCCAGCACCAATGCCAGGACTTCCTCCCAATGCCAGCTCCCACGCCAATGCCAGGTGTCACCCCCAATGCTGGGACCTCCTCCCGATGCCAGCTCCCATACCAATGATGGCCCCAGTGCTGATGCCAGGTGCCAATCCTGATTCTGAACCCAGCGCTGATGCCAGCTCTTATGCTGATGCCAGGGCCACCCCGATGATGCTCCCTAGATCCCTCCATCATGTCTGTGTGAGCTACCTTGGCCGTTCCACCCTTCTTCCTGGATCCAATGCCCCCTCAGCTCTGACCCCTAGTTGAGACTTGGAGGGCTCTGTTGGGATTCTCCCTAAATTGGGAAGCCCCGCCTAGGGGTCTCAACACACCTATGGGTGGATGCCAGGATTGGGCTCCCCATTAACTTGGGGTAAACCTCGAAGTATTGGGGATCAGCCCCAATAATTAAATTATGATTTATTCAAATTTGGCACCGGCAACTAATGCTGAGGATGCCAAATGCTCAATTTGGTCACAGCAAAATCCCTTTTGATGTTTGCACCCAATCAAATTACCCCTTCAGGTGCACCGGCGACTTATGCTGAGGATGCACCCATTCCCCATGTATTATTTTTTCCCTCAGCTTCAGCAATCAATGATGAATCCACCCATTCCTTATCCATCGAGGTTCTATAAATACCTTTAGGATATTTAATAAAATTCGCCGTTTCTTTCAATTCCTTTAAGTTTTTAGCTTTTCTTTGGGCCTTGATGGCCTCTTAACTCGCTGTGGGATTGTGGGCCCTGTTAATGAGGGATCATGTTGGAGTTCCTCACCCAAAGTCCTGACAGGGAGGGCCCAAAGCTACCAAGTAGCATCCAGCCATTGCTCAAGACCTCCAAATGAGAACTCTGAATTAGCCATGAGGCCTTAGCTGAAAAAATTGTCCAACTTCAAGCCCTGGCCACCCAAGGCATTATTACCACTACTTGAAGAGAGACATCCGATTTAATCTTGGACAACCCTCCATACCAATTTTTCAATTAAGTGACCTCATTCTCTTCTATCACCATCGACCTGGAGGCCAACAAAATGAGCTAGACATCCTTTGATCTGGACCTTATAAATTCATTCATAGGGTGAAGTCTGAGTACTCCATTGCTGACAAAAACCATGGGGACTGTAGTTAATTGGGTGCATGATCAGTTCCTTTCAGCTGTATTCCCCCCTCTGACAGGATCTTGAGGGGGGCATTGTCAGAATTTGAGATAACAAACGAATCAAATTCCCCAACTTCCAGATTGAGCCATACTGGGTCATTTTGACCCTACCCAAGCAGAATTGGCTTCAGGAACCCCCTCCCCCAATTCCTAAGTCACATGGGGCAGCGTTTTCACCAATTCACTCAGGTAGGCAGCACAATCCATTGAGGATGCCCATGAGGCAGCCATTCCAGAAGATCAGGAAAGATCCTGAACGGACAGGGCCCCAATGATCCCTGAGGCACCGTGTCCCCACTCACCATAAATATAAAATCCTTTAAGCTTAATAAATTGTTTCGATTTCTTAACTAACTTTTCAATTTCCTTCTGAACTTTTCTGAGAATTTGCAGCTTCAAGCCACCTTTGGACCTTAGCTCCAGTCTAAAGAATGGTAGTGCTGACACACGCAATATCCTTCTCACCAGCCTTCATGTCCTCAGTCTGCGCACTCATCCAGGGCTGGCTGTGGCCTGGGACCCAGCCACCCTGTATAGGGTGAAACTCGGCCCAGGCTCCAGTGGAGGCATGGGCCTAATGAACTTTGAGGTACACACCGACTGAATACTGGGCACCTGGATAAAGGAAGTCCTTGACCCAGACCTCCCACAACAACACTGGTTTAGAGCAGCGAGGTCCAGATTTGCACAGGAGCTATAACTATTTAACCCACACAACCCATCCAGACCGCTCACATACTGTGAAAACCACCCCACCGCAGTGGGCCCTCACAGAACTCCCATACTTCAAACAACTCCACCGCACCATTTGACACATGGGGTGGATCATCACTATCACATGCACTAGTCAGGGAAGGGGAAGATCCAGAGCCCACTTTACGCTAAAGAACCCAGAGGACAACTCCCAGAGAGACATTCACGATGGGACCACAGACATAGCAAGAATAGACTATTTGGACGCTCAAGACATCCCATGTGACCTCACACAGCAGAAGACATGTGGAGGCTGACACACCTTCCACTCTTCCAGCCAAGGGTAAGAGCTAACACCTGGCGCTGCCTTAGAAGAACATACAGGGCCGCAGATCATGCCAACTCTCTCCATGCGGAGTTTGCAGTGTGTGGAGGGGAAGGCACCCTACACCCCCGCCTAGAAGCATGCCTCCCATCAAGAGCCATATGCGGGAAGTTGCGCCCCTGCTTAGGATCAGATTAACCAGGAAATTTTAATCTCAAAGAACCTCCTCACACTTCAGATCGAGTCCCCAATACCACTTACCTCTTCGCTCCCTGATAGTAACCATTGCAATGTGAACAATCCACACCATTGCTTTGGATGCACTCAGGGGTACCATACCAACCGTGGGACAATCAATAGATTCCACGTCCACCCTGGAACACTTCAAAGCCTGGCTTTTATGGATACATGAAGCTGAGGCAGAAAAGGCTTATAGAGGCATGGTTCTTGTATGGTTTCTACACATGGACCCCTTTCTACACACCTGCTCCATAACAGGGAAAACCCTAACAGTAGAGTACCCAACACCCCCACACACCTGGGTACCAGATGGCAACAGGGGTAGCTCGTCTACTCTGGGGGTGCCTGATTCAGTTCCACTTCTCCAACCCTTTCCCCTATATTTTTCGGTATTGTTCATACCCTGGTAAACTTGCCTTGGTTACTTAAAAAGACAAATGGTCCAAAAACCAACAGGAATAAATCAATGATCAGAAAACTAATAGTTGAGAAGGGACAAGTATTAAATTATCAGCCAGAATCACTGACAGTATTGAGTCAGCTAGCAGTATGTTTGCTGACACCAAGAACCCCTCAAAATCTTCAGGGATAATCCACGATGAGCAGATGGTACATTTGGTGACTATCAAAGTTAATTTGAAACCCCTATTTAATGAATCAGGTTTTGTGTGATGTTACTCATTTGGTCAAACGAATGCCCCAGTGACCAGGCACAGGTAGGTTGGGCATCCTGAATCTGTTTCCAACCAAATTGGGACTGCCCTTATGTGGGGTGGCCCTGGGGAAATCCCATTGTTCGTTGGGCCAGACACCGTCATGCCAACAAGCAAAATGCAGTTGAGCCTCAGTCCAGGCATTTGAGGCTGAACCAATAGCAACTCAGCCTGCCACTGAATCCTTTGATGTTGGTTCTAAATTGAATTATCTTCCCCTTTCTCCAAAAATTTTCCAGTTTAGGTCAAATTTGAAGGCCCACCCCTGCTTGGACCTACTACCAACTTGAACACTAATTAATCAGTAGCATTGTACTGAGGAGATTGTTGGTCGATTCTATTTATTTTCCTTTCAAATAAAATTCCCAGTACCCAAATTTTTTATTTTACTTCAATTCTTCTTTCTGAAGTCCCAAGGCACTAACCTGGTGGCCTGTCAGTCCCTACACCGTATGGGCTTTACCAGTTTTGATGATTACAATGACTCCCATCATAGTCAACTGGATCAACGCGCAAGAAAATTCAGGGAGTTTAACCCCATTATTGAAGCTATCCGCTATCAAAATATCAGAATTCTGTGGCCTTATATATTCTCACTTTTAAGCAAGGATCCGCCACCTTGTCTCTACATTAGTGATGAACCTTCCGACAGCAACCCTGAAGTAGTAAACCCAGTGGAACAATCCCCAGCAAGACCATTAGTGTCTGGGGTTGTTTCTGTTTGGTTCATTACCAGGTTTCTTTTCACGCTCGTCCTACATCAACGAGTCATCAGTACTTAATTTGCATTTCAATACAACATAGTACAAGCAGCAATGTCACTGGCATTCTGGCTTGCTTTTTGGGTGCTCATGCATCCTGAATGGCAGGCTGGTCTAAACTTCTTCTGCCATTTTCCTGATATAATCGATCAACCATTACTTCCTGCCATTTCCGCCCTTCTCTTTGAGTTAAGCGCCGCTGTGGATACCCTTCACCAAATGAACTTGCTGTCAGTAGTTTGCTTTCTGTTGTTCATTTGGTCATTCACCAATTTTGTGGGTAGTTTTTGCAATACCTTAGAGAAACTCCTTCAGGGCAGCAGAGCCCCGTGGATAACTACACTTCCCTCACCTAGTGTTCTATAAGGGAATCCAAGTGTTCCCTTCCAAGATATTGTAAATCAAGTTCTTGAATCCCTTGCTGAGGTGCAAATGCGTTTTGCTACTGCCCTTAATAATGCCGCTGCGCTATCCAATGCCCAAAAAGGGGTCGCCCTTTTGGATGCAAGTAAAAGGGGATGCCCATCAGTGAGTATGAGGACTTCTGCGTTTTACTTCATAAGATGGAGCTTCTTCCTCGCTAGTCACAGTAGTATCAGTGGCTTTAAAACCCTTGTGTTGCGTTCAGACCGTTTATTCCGATTGCTTTCTTCAATGGCGAAGCCCCAGCTTGGCTTCTTTAATCACAACCTTCCATGAACAGGCTCCCCGCGCTTGAGTTTTCTGATGATATGCTCCAAGAAATTTTTAGATCAGTGATGGATTCTTCCTCTGCCCATCACAAAGTTTGGTATCCCTATGGGGACAGTGGATCAAATATTTAAAGCTGTGACCACCATCAACGCCTCCCCTCGCCATGCTTCCCGCTTTCAAGGGGAAATTATATGATCAGACTACCCATGATGACTCAGATTCAGTCCTTACCGGTGAAACAGTATTGGTCCTGGCCTCAGAATCCATCAATACCCCTGTGCTCAAGTCGTTTATATCCTGGTTCACCTATTAATGAAGCAGTAAAAGCCCAGATTGAAGTAGCTGGTTCCCACGACCTTACTCTTTTCCAACTTTACTCCCAAAAAGGTCCCCGACCTTCCCATGATTTACCTGCCATCTCTTAAGTTGTAGCGGAGATGACTGAATCTACCAATAGACAAAACTTCGCCTATTTTTTATTACCTATGAAGTTTAGTATTGGGTCCATTACATCTCCTTTGAGGCTTTGTGGATACCAGAGCCACGGGTAATTTTATAAGCGTTGAGCTAGACCAACAATTGGAGCTTGACCTGGACGTAGATCCTTCAGTAATGGTTGCTTCATCAACCTCCCAGACCTCATATCTAGTCCAATGGTCATTATCTTTCTCAGTACATCAGTTTAGCTTTGTGATTGGTTCTCAGCAATGCCAATCTTGATGTTTTCCTGCAATTTTGGGAGTCAAATGGTGGCGCTGACAACATGTTAGATTCACCTGAGTCAAATATATTGTCATTTGTTAATGATCAAACGGAGGGAGAATTTCCTTTAGTTAATACTCTTAAGAAAACTCAAGGCCGCAGCTTTATCACTTCCCTCATTTCCCCAGAAGGCCTTCCGTCTGATTTTCCTGAAGAATTAATGCGCTATCAAAGTATTTATCAGTCTGAGAAGGCAGACCATCTTCCCTCTCACACTAAATTCAACTTTGGTTCAAACAACGGTACAGTTCATGAATGTCAACTGTCCCTTATATCTGACACACAGTGGAGGAGGAGGTTTTGCTTAACACCTGGTTAGAAGATATACTTAATAAATGGTGGTTATTTTAAAAACATCACAAGTTGCATCTCCCATCATTTTTGCCTAGAAGGCCGATGGTTCCCCTCTGTCCCTGCGTGGATTATGGACACCTAAACAAAATTAGAGTACAAAATCCCTACCCCTTTTTCTGGATCAAAAATCAGTCAAGTGATCACTAAATCTCGTGTGTTCTCTAAGCTTGATCTAATTAATGCCTTCAACCAAATACAGGTGATGGAAGGGCAATAATAGCTTACCACAATCCAAACAAAATGAGGTATTTTTCAACTACGTGTAATGCCCTTCAGGTTGAAGAATGAGCCAGCCACATTTCAAAGAATGATTGATAGTGTGCTGGGCGACCTCCGATTCACTTGGCAGTCACATATATTGACATCATCTTGGTTCATTCCCCAGCTCTTGAACAACATTCAAAAGACTTGGAAGCGGTAGTGGCTTCTTTGCATAAGGCGGGCCTATTTGTTAAGTCTTCGAAGTGAGAGTTTTATAAGGAGGAAGCTACCTTTCTTGGGAACCTTGTCCTAAAAGATGGTTATGCAATTCCCCCAACTAGTTGGACACTATCCGTGAATGGCCAACTCCAACACCCAAAACAATTAAGAAGCGCCTTAGACACCATTATTTCCTGAAGAAAATCTTCCCCAGTTCTTTCCTAGTTAGCTGCTTCCTTCACCCCTCATGGGTAAGAATATACCTTTTCATTAGACACCTAAGTGCCAGCAGGTGTTCAAGTCAATTAAAGAGGTGTTCTTATCCCCCATCCGAAAACATGCGGACTCCTCCAAACCATATATTGTTGCATGCAATGCTTCATCAGTGGCAGTGAGGGGCAGTTCTGCTCCTGCTCATTTATTTAGAACATCATGTTCCATACTTTTTCTAAAAATTCTCTTCTACTGAGCTTTCATGGGACATCTATGGTAAGGAGTTGGCAGCTGTAGCAAGGGCTTTGACTCATTGGCGGTATCTGTTACAGGGTGCTCAGCATGAGTTAACGGTGTTCATGGGATTACCAAGCTCTTCTAATTTTTCGCAAACCACAGAAATTGGCACATAGGCAAGCTCAACCTATCAGGATTTGTGCAGTTTCGATTATAAATATGAATTTGTGAAAGGCGCGTTAAACGTGCTCCCCAATTTTCTTAGCTGCAACCCAGCTCACTGCCTCTCAGACTCAGATGAAGTGGATCAATTACCATGATTCCCTCCAAACAATTTTATCTATTGTCCCCCCATGGTCTCATCAGTTGACTTTGCTCCTGATGCTCCTCTCATTTCACAGGTTTTAGCAGCTCAAATGACCTGCCCCATAGAGTAAGTTATTTAATCAATTATCTAAACTCAAAATATTCCCTATATTACTTGGTGAAGAATCTCATCTATTTTTAGGTGCAGGCTTGGGTTCCTCTTCTCTTTAGAGCTGAGGTGTTTCAAGAGCATCAATCATCCCACAATTGGTCATCTAGATAATAAAATATGTAATAATTTAATTAAGTGGACTTACAATTAGTCAGGTTTATCAAAAGAAGTCTCAGCCTGAAATGCCAATTGTGTTACCTATGCATGGAACAAGTTGGATCAATAAGAAAAGAAAAACCTTCTTCATCTTTTACAACATGCGGAGGGTCATGGACGTTGGTGTTCATGGATTTTATTGTCAAAATTCCTGTTCTAATGGGTTTTGGCGGTGATGGTGGTGGTCAATCATTTTACCAAATTTTCCCTATTTATTCTATGTTCTTCCATGACTACATCAGAAGAAACCACTCATCTCTTCGTGCGCCATGTGTTTTATATGTTTTGTCTTCTGCAGAGATCATCAGTGACCGTGGTTCACAATTCACAACGCAGTTTTGGAATATACTCTTATCCATTCAAAATATATTTCCCCTGTTCCACAGCATATCAACTGACCAATGGACAATTTGAGCGAGTTAGCCAAATTTTTAGAGCAGTACCTGCGCTAATATACTGTAGGCTGTACAGGATAACTGGGCTAATGACCTCCCCCTTTCTCAATTTGCCTACAAGAACGGAATTCACGCTTTTACAGGATTTTATCCCTATGAAGTGACATTAGAGTATAATACCTCATTTTCAGTCAGTCCCAACTTGCGTCCTGAGGTCCCAGCTGCCACAGACCATGCTGAGCACATTTGGTCTACTCAGTACTTATTGCGGGAGCATCTCACTAAAGCTATCAATGATCACAAGCAGTTTGCAGATCAAAAACGGCTTCCTGGCCATGACATAGCGGTGAGTTCATACATTATGCTCAATACACACCGTTTTTGGATGTAGGTACCTTCCTGGAAGTTCACAAAAAAGCGTTTGGATATCCACTTGGTGGAGGAAGACTTAGAAATGGTGCTTTCTGATTAAAGCTACCAGCTCACTGGAAACAGCACTTTGTCTTCCACGTTTCTCAGTTGTCCCATACAAAGGGACTGTTCCCGCAGATCCAGAGCCAATTGTAATTGAGGATGTGGAGAAGTCTGAGGTGAAAACATATTAGCGTCCCACAAATCTTGAAGGTCAGTTCAGTATCTTGTCGCCTGGAAGGGCTATCTGGCCTATGAGAACAGTTGGGTTAAGGCCTGTGATTGCGCTAACTCCATGGAACTGGTTGAGGCATTTCAAGAGTCCCATCCCGATACTCCACTTCAAAAGTTGTGATTTTAATGGCAATCAAATTGCCCAAGGTTCACAAAAATGTAGCCCTCATGCAGTTTCCTGGCAGTGGTTTCCCTCTTTTGGAAAAGAAATGGTAATGTAAGTACAGGGGAACGTCCCCTTGTGTAGATCGGGAGATTTTCCCATTTCCAAATAAGAAGGGTCTGAAGAGGGTGGCTGTACCCCTCGTTACCCAGGGTACCTTGCCCATGTAGACAAGTGCTGGTTAACAGCGCTCCATCTAAAGATTCCTCCTGGTACCCGCACTCACCACTGCTGAACTTGTCCTCCAGATTGAAAAAATCTGCACCTAGATTACCAATTTGAAGACAAAAGGTTCAAAACCAATGGGAATAAAGCCCAATGATCAGAAAACTAATAGTTGAGAAGGGACAAGTACAAAATTATTGGCCAGAATTGCCAACAGTTTTGATCAGCTAGCAGTATGATTGAAAGATGCCAAACACCCCTCAAAATTATCGTGAAGATCCCCTAATGAGTAGATGGTACCTTCAGAACTGCAGATAATTTAAACCCCTATAAAAAGAATCAGAATTTTGCACCTGATGTATTTCATTTAATCAAAAAAAACACCCCAGCAACTGGGAATGGGCAAGATGGGCATCCTGAATCTGTTTCCAGCCGGTGGATCGCCCTATGTGGCCCTGGGGGAAAAACATGATGCTCGTCATGCCAGATGCTGTTGCGCCAACCAATAAAATGAAGTTGAGCCTCAGCCCAGAAATTGCAGCCAAACTGATAGCAACTCCCTGCCGCCAAATCCTTTGATGTTGATTCCAATTAAAATTTTTTCCCCTCTACCCCAAAAATTCTCTGGTTTAGGTCAAATTTAAGGGCACTAATACCTGCTTGGACCTACTACCAAATTAAAAACTATTTAATCAGTTGTATTGCACTTAGGAAATTGGTGGTTGATCCTCTTTATTTCTTTTCAATAAACTTCTCACTAGTACCCAAATTTTTCATTTTACTTCAATTCTTCTTGCTGAAGTCTCAATGGCACTAACTTGGTAGTCTGTCAGCTCCTACACCATATGGGCTTTACAAGTTTTGATGATTACAATCACACCCACCATAGTCAACTGGACCAAACGTGCAAAAAACTTCTGGGAGTTTAACCACATTATTTAAGCTATCTGATATCAAAATATTGGTTTTTTGTGGCATTATATATCTCACTTTCATCCAAGAATCCGCCACCTAGTACGTTAGTGATGAACCCTTCCACCAGCAACCTGAAGTAGTAAATCCAGTGGTACAATACCTAGAAAGACCCTCAGTGTCTGGGGCTGTCTCTTTATTACCAGGGTTTTTTCATGCTCATACATCAACGAGCCATTGATAACCAATTTGCTGTTACATACAACATAATATGAGCGGCAATGCCACTGGCATTCTGGCTTGCTTTTTGGGTGCTCACGCATCCCAACTGGCAGGCTAATCTAAACTTCTTCTGCCGTTTTTCTGACTCATAACAAACCCCTAAAATTCAACGTTCAACCCATTAACTCAGCAGACCAATCAGTTTGCCTTAGCACCAGGGTCCTCCTTGGGAGTGCACCGGTGGTCCTCAGCCCCTTCCTGGGCAGCCTGACCCCATGCTCATGAGATCTTCCTTCCGCCACAGCCTTAATTTTGCACTTTGTCAGTACGTTTACCCTCCAACCGTCTGTTGGCATAAAAACTCGTCATTATACTGAGAGGCTTCCACTGAATATACTATTATGGGTTCAGGTGGGGCATTTGGTTGGGATAGCAGAGGAGGAGAGTACCATCTTTACTCCACCCATCTTTTCCCTGGTAGTATTGATCCTGCTGTACAAAGTGAACTTGACAGTTGGGGCAAAATCAGGCAAAGTGACCAGGGTGACCGCATTCAGAGCAATTCACTCCGTAGGGTCTGCGCCCTTGGCTCTAGTAATTTGGACAGGGCGATAATTTGATTGTTTGTGATTTGCGTAACCAAAGCTTGTGCGATATAGTGACAGCTGACAGTCAGTGTATTTGGACTCAGGTCAGTAGTTGAGCTTCAGAAGATTATCATAAGCAGGTCTGGATTGGGAGTTAAACTGCTGGGGGTAACTCAGCTGAAGACAAGGCGCGTATTTATAATAAGGCCAGGGGTTAAAAAGGCAGAATCTGGACAGGACAAGAGAAAACCCCAAATAAGAAGGTCAGCAATGGCGATGGTATATTTCGGCTTTGTATTGGGCGGAGAAAAGGTAGCGGATAGTCAGTGCAAAAACTGAACAATTTTTGCGTCATCCTCCAAAATCAGAGTCATGACGTTGTAAAGCTCACAGTATGGCTTCACTGCGGAGGTCATTGCAATGAACACATCAGATTCAGATAAAGTTCCGCCCCAATTAACACGTTGGCTTCCACATAAATTGGTCAATAAATTCATTGATTGTCTCATTATGCCAAAACCCAATGGTTAAGAACTCAGCCTTCTGCTGCGACATCTTTGTGGCACCTCCAAACAACTGCATAACGGTATCTTTCACTTCTTGGTATTTAACAGAACAGCTTGGAAGATAGCAGGTGACTGGTTGGAACTCCCAACATCCAAAGCGGATATCAGAAATTTAGCCTTACACCGATTGGAGGCTCCTTTGGCCACAAATAAAATTGCTTGAAGATCCATAGATGTTTACATTTCAGTTGAACGGAGGTAGCTTGTTAATGCAAACCTCCTCATCCTGCTCATAACTGCAAGACTTAGGAGTGTACTGGGGATTTAATTAAGACCCATAGTTGGGATCTCGGTGAGAGCTAGCTCTGGAAGGGCCAGCGACCCATGGCTGATTGGCTGCTCTAGGGATAGCATAGGGCTCTTCAGTGGGTAGGAATGCCATCACTTGGGGTTTTCGTTGGGTCAGAACATCATAATCACCCCCAGAGCTGCCATCACAAGTTGAGCAGCTCATGCTGCATTCATGTTTGGTGAAAAGCTCCTCAGTTAGATATCCAGTCTTGTATTTGTCAGAAAATGATCCTTTGCGAGCATCCCCTTGGTCTTCTGCTTCCAAATGGGTATGAGGTGAGTAAAAGGTAAGTGTCAACTTCCGCTCCATGTAGTGTAGACACTTAGTAGCATCATCCAGGCAATCAGCAAGTTTCCTGTTCTGTTGTCTAAGTATCTGCAACTGACTAACGCACTTCTAAGTTGATTCTTTACGTTGTCAATTTTATGAAGGTGCTCATCTTGTTTTTTGAGCACTTCGTCCACAACAAATTTTATTTCCATGGTTTCTTCAAGCGCACGGTTTGGGAAGATTCCCATTTGGTACAGGCCTGATATGTCATTGCTAGTGATTGAAGAACTTTTTAATTTACTTGTGGTTGTTCAATGGGCCCCTGTAGTGAGCACCACTGTTATTATATTTGCAATATAATTGCAATACGTTGGAAGAGTTTGCGCAGGGTCAATACCACTGAGCAAAATATTAGATGCAATATGGAGATCGCCAGTCCTCAGAAACAAATAATAAATCTAATAAACTATGGAGCAATTGCTCCAACGACATCTCTTTATTAGAGTTAATATTTAACAGCAGATCCTCTCTTCTTTCTACTAATAATTCTCTCTTTTCAATCTTCTCATCTCAATTATATCAGTAACTTTGGTTGATACTAACTCTTTGCTTAGACTAAGTTCCGCCAAATTCTTATTGGGTAAATAAGAGTATACTATTCATAAATTCACTAGAACTTTATTTAAGGTGATCTATTGAATATTTATCATATTTCAACATTTCCTTATCACCCTAATTGAAGGTGATTCAATAACTTTTTGTTCTGACCCAATATCACCTTATCCCAAGGCGCTCAACATTCATACACTAATAAATAATGATCAAAGGATTTTAGCCAATCCACCATGGCTATTTAGGTATTTTTGTCCAGTCATATCAGAATCTTGACAGATGGCATAATTTTATCCAATAAAATGAGGTGTAAGAAAATGATGAAAATACTGAACCAGAATCATTATAGGTCTGTGGGATACCATTGAGAATGAAAATGATGAATATCATTCTGCTGTGAATTCATATAATATAAAAACATAGGTTAATGCTAGAACTCATGGAACATTTATATGTAGAAGTCATCTCTAATGTAAAAATTGAGTTTAAAGCCTTGAGTAGCTCAGGAAAAAGCAGGCCACAATGAAATCTGAGTTATACTGGCCAATCTGAGTAAAAACTAATGAAGGTGAAGAAAACCAAGTTATTGATTTTGCGCATATAATCTGAATGGCTGAAATCAGAAAGTTCTATAGCTTTTGGAATGCTAACAGAAATAGGATTACCAGAAGATGTTGCCAAATAATTAACATAATGGTCAATCAAGATTAAGTTGTTGGGTCAACAGAAAATCATCAGGAAGAAGTGCTATGATTATTTTAAATATTAGATATTTCGACCAGGACAATAATGACCTTGGATGCACTAAAAATTTTGATTCATAAGGTTGATACTGCGGATACCCGCCAATATTAATGTGACCTGTCTGCTAATCCAAGGCCGCTAAAACAATAGTAAGTGAAGAAATCAGTAAACTGATTGAGCATGAGACCCTTGTACATTTATCAAGTCCATGAGCGAGTCCGTTCCTTATTGTGAAGAAAAAGATGGATCAATTTGAGTGGAGAATAAAAGCTGCCAGTAAAATAAAAGATGCTAAGAAGGATTTGAGAATGCTGCTGAAGACAGATAACGTGCTTTGTTTTCTAGGGGAAGCCAAGTTCTTTTTGTTGATAGATTTGATATCAGGATAAAGGAAGATAGAATTTCCAGAAAAAGACCAGGAAAAGTGTGCTATAACCACCACACATAAAGGTTACATCAGCCAATTAGAATGCGCCAGGGATTATGTAACGCGCCAGCTACCTTCCAGCGGGGAATGGATTCCAAATTAAATAATCTAAAGTTGTCCTGCGTTTTAATGTAATTGGAAAACATCAACATTTTCAGTAGTACATCACCAATCATCTGGAACACTTGGAAGTGTTAAAATGTTTATTGACGTAAAAATTTGAGGATCAATCTGAGGAAATGCCATTTCTTCAAAAAAGAGCTTGATATTTAGGGTTTGTGATAAACTCCAGCGTGATTACAAATGCAACCGCAGAAAATATGACTATTGAACTGATGTAATTCCCAAAGAGTGTTCAGGTCATACAAGTCTTTCTTGGTATGGTTATCTACCATTGCCAATAGTCAAATATTGCTGAAATTGCACAACCATTATTCCATCTTTAAAATCTGAAGTAAGGGTTTGCATGGAATGAGGAGTTACAAGAAGCGTTTGATGAGCTCATAAGATATCTGATGATGAGGTTTGTTCTAAAGTACACATATTTAGTTGGGAGCCTTGTTTAAGGCAATTGGAGCCATCTTAAGTCAAGTAGATGATGATGGAGAGGAGCATCCAGTGGCATATGTGAGTTGGACATTGATGCCATGGAAAGGAACTACAACGTGATAGAGCGCAAATGCCTTATGGTGATATGCGCCTGCAAACAAGTTTGAGTGTATATTCACAGGATGACTTTCAAGTTCGTGACTGACTACTTATCTCTATGCTGGTTATATAATCTTAAAGAACCAAAGGGTGACTTTATTTATGGGCTCTGAAACTGCAAACCTATGATTTTGAGATTATATACAGGGTGGGAGCAGCCCATATGAACTCTGATACATTATCAAGGTTATCTGCCATTCAAGTCATTTATAAGTAAGCAGATGAAATATTTAAATGGATGATTTTAGAAATATTGGGGATGAACCCCAGGAAATTCAAAGCGCGCTGAAGAAAGTGATGCAAAAGACTGAGATGAAGAATGGCCAGCTGTATAAATCAATTGACGGAAAATGTTACTTAAACCTATGCCATCAGAACACTAAGCGATTATACAAGCTGCACATAAAGTCATAGGGCATGGTAGCTAATGAAAACTTATGATCATCTACGCCATTATCATTACTGGGAAGTGATCAATTACAACATAGAAAATAATATAGCTTGTTGCATGGAATGTCAAAAAACCCCACAAGAATGTGATGGGATACTTGCTAGTATGCCCTGGGTCATTTGGCACATGGTGTCAATAGATGTGATGAGACATTTGAGTGTTATTATTTAGGAGAAAAGTATATTATAGGTGCAATAGACCATCTGACCAGGTGGGTTGAGACCAAGGATTTGAGGGGTAGATTCAACGAGCACCACGAGGTCTATACTGGACCAAATAGTGTACTAGAATGGATTCCTCCAATTATTACTCAGTGATACTGGGATCAGCTTTACAACCTATATGATTCCAAGACTTTTTAATCAATGGGAACTTCCTGTTACTATCACTATCAGTAACACAATTCGCCACAAATTATCTGAATTTGACAATCAACCAGGAAAATGAGCATATTCGTATGCATCAACACCAGCTGGGCAAAAGTGGCTAGCAAAAAGGCCCCAAACCCACCCAATCCGTTGGAGAAAAACGCCCCAGCAGTATGTTGGGACAACCCCCCCAAAAAAAGGGTGAGCATAGTGCCGCAACCGGAGTTTTGCAATTTTTACAAAAAATGGGCGCTTTCACAAAAATCAAACATTCCCAACCCTTGTCCTCCCTCAAGCACGGCCTTAGAATTATGGTCAGCAATACCTCCCTCAAGTCATGGGAAAAAATGGGAGATGCCTTCTCCATGATTTTACTGAACACTGTCTCTGTAAATTTTAAAATTTACATAGAGGATGGGTGGATGTCAGGTTCATGACCGCAGAGGAAGCGGCAGATGCAGCAAAAACCAAATTTTCTGTAAAAATTAACAACAAAGACCTCATTATCCACATGGTGCACACATGATGGAATGAGGCAAATGACCTATTCATTGTATTTGACTGACTCCTGAGCACTGTGCACCATGATATCCTCAAGGACGAGCTCCACATGGGCCTCAAAAGTTATAGCGAAAATAAACAATTTGAATTCAAAAATTCCCCCTACTGCCCCACCTATGCACAGGGAAGGCAATAGCAATTTTTGAACCTGACCAGGATGTGGTAGAAGATATTACCCTCATTCCTTGCATGGCAACCATCAACCTCCCTGACAGCAGCATATCTCGCCCCTTTTGCATCACACCAGAACACACTCCACCTATCTTCAGCTTCTGCTCAGCTCTAGGCCACAAAGACCATGCATACCTCATCAAGTGTGGGGTGGAAGCACCGGAATTTTGTGAGGACAATATGGATGAAATGAGCCCAACCTTTTGGTAAAATGAATGATGCAAACTTACATCTTACATTGGGGTGAAAGAGCCGAAATTACTTTAGTTGAACCCATTTTGTGCAAGGATCGTCATTGTGCATGGGCTGCCTGCAAGCAGGCTGCGAGTTCTGCCAAAACCCAAGCCCACACCATGACCTCCCTGGACCAGATTCAATCGGATGCCATGGCAGTGTGGAGAAATAACCTTTCAGATCCCCACATAAAATTCAACAAAATCAAAGCAAATTTTTAAACACAACCAATCAAACGCCTCCAACCACACTAAAGCAGAACTACCATGCACCACTGTGGATCCTCCTAGCCAATCATATGTGGCCAGAGACAACATGGTTCATGAGTACAATATAGAAGATTATCCTAGCCAATCACAAAGCGATAACACTTCCACACAAAACACACTTGCCCCAACATCTAGCTTCTGCACATCTAGCCCACAGGTAAGCAGCGGAAAATTTTACGCTGGTGGGGCACAACACAATAAACGCCAGAGCCAAACTCCAAGGAGTAATCTGAGCCCAAAAGAAACCAAAAAAAACCAACACTATGACCACTGAGCAACATGCAGAACCATTCTGGCTGATTAGCCCCCAAACTCATAGTATGACCCGCGCTGCTAGGGAACAGAGTGACCCCAGTGGGTCTTCCCAACGTTCCTGATATGTGGATTACCGCAATCACCATAGGGACGCTCAACATTGTGGGAGCCAAAGCCCCCATATCCCGGGCCAAAAAAATGGCTTTCCTGCACAATATCCCCATGGACATCTTGGACGTCCAAGAACCCCACTGTCTACTGGGGGGGAGGAGGAGTCATGGTCAACCATGCTCCTCCCAGCTAAATCCCCTTTTGGACGTACCACTGTGGGGTGGTAACTCAATTCAACCACAATCCTCCAGTAAATATTGAAAGCACATCCCTCCTCCTGGAGGATGGCTGCTTCTAATAATATTTGAGTGGAACAAATTTTGCTGTGGTGTGCATATATGCCCCAAACAATCTAAACGACCGCTAAAATTTTTTCCAATATCCTCTCAATCCCTAACACTGAGACAACGTTTTTGCGGAGATTTCAATTGCTGGCTTAATCCCATAACTGACCGCTGGCCTAAAACAAAGACCACACCCCACGGCCACACAGAACTTTGCATACTAAAGGCAACGTTGGGTCTGTATGACACCATCCCCAAACAGGCCACCATGCTGACCAACATGATGAGGCCCCACTACAATAACAATCAACTGATCTCAATGACCCGGATTGACCTGATGCTCGCCCCTGTAGACTTCTGTCACTGTGTGTATCAAATTTCACAACAAAAATTATCCTCCTCTCTGACCACCAAATGGTCTCAATACAAGTATCATCCGTGGTGAGATACCAAAGCCACCGACCTGGCACAAAGTTCACCCAAGCACCATCCATCTTCCTGAACTTAAATTTTGGATTGAGACAGTGATAACAACACAGACAAAAAAACCACCACCTACAGGGAACCCTATCGCCAAGTGGGAAATTTTCAAGACTAGAGTAACCAAGAAAGCCTGTCACTTGAACTCCAGAAAGCTGGCTGCAACATCTGCGACAATCAATAAGGCTATCAGACAGCTCCAACGCTTAGAAACAACACACCCCGCGAGGGATACAGCCCTCAATGAGGACGCCTGTGGTTCCAAACATCTGCACAGGTCAACGCCCTCTTTAGAAAACACTAGCACTATATCAAAGTATGGCACAAATCAAAATACATTCTATCTGGCAAAATCTACACGGCTCAATTCTTCCACCACTTTAAACCAATCTCAATCTTGGCGACCTGCACACAGGTCCATCGAGCAGATGACACTGGCGTCCACACCATCTGAAATATCAGCTGAATTACACCAATTTTACACCGACCTATACATGGCGGATTTTGTGGCACTTATCAAAATTTTTTTTATCATCTGCTAATATTGACAAAATAGCTGATAAACCAGACCCAAACCCATCACTAGAGAGGAACTATGGGAGGTAATTAAATCAACTCCACGCCACAAGTGCCCTAGGCCTGATGGCATCCCATATGAATTTTACGAAAAGTGTTTTGATTACATCGCACCAGTACTACTAGCAACTATGAACAAGTGCCTGGAGGACACAGCCCTTCTATCTGGAGGCCAAGATGCATATGTGGTCACAATCTTCAAAAAGGAGACCAGGCAGACCTAAACAATTGGCGTCCAATTGCTCTTACCAATACCAATACTAAAATACTAACGAAAATCTTAGCTAAGCGTCTGGGATACATTGCACAGACAGCCCTCTCTCCCCCATCAGTTTGGCTTTATCCCTAATAGCTCAATTTGGGATAACATTCACACCCATAGCCAACATCTGCCAAGCTAACCCCACAGGCGCCCTTGCTTTCCTGGACCAAAAGAAAGCATATGACCGAGTGCACTAGAAATACTTGGAACAATGTCTAAAGTCCTTCAACCTACCATCTCGCTTTATAAACTGGGCGCTCCTCCTAACATGCTCGGCCAGGTTTGCAATCAGAGGACCAGGTTTCCTAACTGACACCATCACCCCACAAAGGGGCCTCAAACAAGGAGACCCACTTAGCCCCCAACTATACAGTTTCATCCTTGACCCTCTCCTCCGCATAGTAAACTCCAAGCTCTCTGGAATCAGGTTGGAGGGACAACTACCAACCAAAATGCTCACCTTTGCTGACAACTGTGTAGTCAGCATCTCAGGCAATAGAGATGCCAGAGCAATTGAGCGCATTATTCACCAATATGAGTCAGTGAGTAATGCCAAGCTGAACAAACAGAAAACAGAGGTAATTATGATGGGCATTTTCAGCTCAAATTGGACCCCCTCTCCCACAAATGACCAAAACAACCCACAGCACACCCTACCACAAGACAAGGACCTACGCCAATAAAACCACTGCGCTTACCCTTCGCACCCCACCCCGCCACTAACCCAGTCCATCACCTGGGAATTTGGCTTGAGGCTGGTAGATATGCACTTGACACCATTGAAACCAAAATATTGGACAACAACACAAAAAGAATGACAAGTATGTGGAGGAGTAAAGCTAGTCTAGCTGGAAAGGGTTGTGATAGCCAACTCTCTGACCTTATCAAAGTTATGGTTTGCTGCTACCGCAGTTCCTTTCTCCACCAACTTTACCAACGCAGTCTACAAGCTCCTGCAGAACTGGCTGTGGTCTGGATACCGCGCACTAGTCAGGCTGGAGACCATGTGTGGCCCACGGAAGAAAGGCGGGATGGGGCTGCTCAACTTCATGGAACGAGCAACGCAAATCTTTGGCTCATGGATAGCTATGACAACGTCGCCCAACCCGCTTCCCCCCCACTGGGCCAAGGCAGCCCAAACCAACTTTGCAAGGACACTACATCTGAGGCGCCCATCCAACCCTACAACACTGAGGAAGTACCTAACAACACATCCAACAGCCACAGGACCACACAACACCAACCGCTACTTCAAACGCGTCCTGTACACCCTAAGATAAGGGGATTGGAGTTTCTCCTATGCACAACAATCTGAAGACACTAACCAGCCAATAGAATATACGTGACTCCACAGAGGACAAACGGTGACCAGCGCACCTGCCCCATTACCACCCTTCCCTCTATCCTGGATTGACTATCTAGACTACCAAGACGTCCCATACAACTTGCGCACCCAAAGGAAGGTGTGGGACCTGATCACTTGCCACCTCTTATCCCCACAAGTGAGCTCCACAGTGTGGCGCTACATGCGTCATACGTTTAGAACAGCTTACCACACCTTCTGAATGTTCAAATCATGCGCCATCTGCGGCAGACCCAACACGCTGGCCCACCACCTGGAAGAGTGCCCGCCGTTCAAGCTTATCTGGGCCAATGTGATGTACTTGTTCCAGCAATCACCATCATCTGAATTCCGACTATCCCACGATATCCTAGCACTCAACACAATCTCATCTATCCCCCAGACGCTAAGGGCTTTAATTGTGAGTATTGCAATATGGTCCATTCACACAATTGCCCTCGATGCTTTCAACGAGATCTTCCACAACATTAACCAAGCTATCATCAGGTTCCACAGCCATTTGGTTAACCACTTCCAAGCCTGGATATTCGGATCACTAAAACACAAATGGAAGAAACAGATGGGTAACTGGCTACCAATCTGGTCCTTTCGATGTGACACTGCAAACTCACAATTTCTATTGGCGGTACAACCTACTAGACCTTGAGCTGTCAAATCTCCCAAGGTCATAGTCACCCACAACCCGTGGCTACTAGCCACACCCAAGTGACCATGTCTTGTCTTAACTCTCTGGTTCCAATGCTTAGTGTGCTCCCCCTCTTTACTTTCCTTTCCCCACATATCGGATGTGTCAGTCCCCTGGTTGGCCATCCTTGAATAAATAAAAATTAATTAATGGGAATTTGGGGTGTGATAGCCATCCCATACCATCCAGAAATGAAAGGTAATGGTAAAGAGAGTCAATGAAACTCTTGCCATAATGCTGAAAAAATTGGTAGCGGTGAAATCACAGCTTGGGATTTTTTCTGAGTTCAGTTACCTTTGCATATAATATCAAATATCATATGGAGACAGGGAAAACTCTGTAGAAACTATTATATGAATGAAGAGCCTCACTACCTCCAATTTTGTATCCAGCCTTAGAACCAGCTTCAAGGGTTAAGCTAAGATTAATGTTTAACCTGATTGGTGATCATCCTGATCAAATTGCAATCACATGCATTCTTTATGAGTTGGAAAGAAGAATTAGAGTGAAGAAACAGGATGATCAAAATTGAAAAGCGCTTAAGGAATACCAAGTGCGGGATAGGGTAGCCTATTATAATACCCACAGATTTTGGAAGAATAAACAAGATGGTAGCCATATGGTCAGGTCCATTTGAGATTGTCACCAAAACAGCGACATGTGCCTATATGCTGAAAAACATTACTGATGGTCATATATTGAATCAGGTCCATAGCACATACTTAAATTATTTTATCTAAGAGAAAAATATAAAAGACACTATAAGATAAAAATATAGAAAAAGATACAAAAGATAAAATAAAAAATTTATAGTTATTTAAAAGGAGATCATCCTTTAGAAAAAGTAAAAAATAAAGTATATTATAATAAAATTGGTTTTTAGTAGCATGAGTGAGAGTGTCTGGCTGTGTTCCCACATTCTGTTGTCTTGTGAGGAAAAGGGTGATGTATCACAATAAAAGTTACTGAATAAGAACATAAATGTTTGGTAGGGCCAGCTTATGTTGAAACTGAGTCCACCGCGAAGAGGCATTAATAAAGAAAGTTTGTAGAATTGCACTCAAGTTTTAAGGATCCTAACCTAATGGAATACAGAAGTTAAGATTTTTTTGTCGAGATTGACAGTGATACTTATAAACAATGAAGTTGTGAGAGCCCAGACCTGGGGGAAAACAGGCATTCAGTAGAATATAATTGGTAAGATTGAATAGATTAGTGCTGGTGTAGCGTTACTATAAAACTGCTCTTTTAGGAGGTTGTAAGTCCAGGGGAACGTCCCCTTTGAAAAGATTGTGCGATTTTCCCATTTCCAAATAAGAAGGGTCTGAAGAGGGCGGCTGTACCCCTCATCACCCAGGGTGACCTCACCCACATGGTAGAAGAGTGATGGATAACAGCATTCCCACCAAAGATTCCTCCCCTAGTACCCAAATTCACTTTTGCTGAACTTTCCTGCTGAATTGATGAAATCTGCACCAAGATTACCAAATTGAAGATGAAAGGTAAAAACAAATCGGGATTGTTGAGGAATTGACTGGACCTAATCGTTAGATATTTGATATCAATGATTATGGTTCAGGTGTATCCTAATTATCTGAACTTGGGACTTGCAGCCTAGCAATTTCACTTAATTATATTTGACTATGATGACATGGCCTGAGGGCTCTGTTGATTAGGTCAAACTTAAATTTAAGTTATGATTTAATGACTTGCGCATGTGGGTTTGTTGGTCTATGTCAAAACTTAGTTTTCGTCAGTCAAGTTTTCAATCATATTAATTACTAATTAGTGATACGAATTGCCTTGGTATGTGCTGCCAACTGCACATGAAAGTGAATCAGTTCAGCTAATTTAAAAACGCATACAAAACGCCATCTCAAGAATGATGACGGTGTTTACTCTGACTCTGAGGCTGAGCATGATGCCCTGAGTCAAAGTATTTGAAGACATCCTTACAAACTTTTTATGTGGCCAAGGGCCACTGAAAGTAAGGCATCATGGGTAAGATGTGGTTAATATCAAACCCTATAAATAACCCTTGCATTTACAATAATAAAGGTATCCTTTAACTTCTGGATTAAGTTTATAATTTATCTTATAAAATTTTTGCTTTATCACTTTATTTTATATTAAAGTTGATTTTCACTTGGAGTCAGTAGGATCAGGGCAGCATACCATCGTCCAAGTGAAATGACCAGGTATACAATTGAAGTATTACCAAAAAGCTATATCATAAATTTAAAACACCATCCTGTCTATTGTCCTCACACAATAGATGCTCGAAGCTGCAGTTTCCACCAAACAATGAACTAGCCATTAGGCGAAACCCAAATATTCAACAATGGCGCTCATGGCTGGGACCGCGGATGGTGACCAGTATCAACATTTGAGCGACAAATTTCACAGATGAAGGACGAATACACCAGAAAAATCATTGATTTCAATGATGCTCTTGATGCTATTAATGAGGCAAACAATAACCTCCATGGAGAATTAAACCAGTGCAAGAAGGCAATAAAGGAAAAGGATCAAGTGATTTCTACCTTGCAGCTACAAGCTACTAGCCTGAATGAGGAAATTGCAAAATTAAAATTAAAAAACCAAAATTATGGCCGTTGGGAAAACGAAATCAATGAGCAGATTTGAGCTCTGGTCGGCGGGCGTTGTCAGTGTGCTACACCACATTTGACTGGAAATTCTTCTGAATATTATGAGGATGAAGCTTCAGAAATAACCACCAAAAAAGACGCTAGGCCACGCTGACAACTGCCTAGAAAAATGGTTGCTTTGGCCAACCCTATCACCTAGACTGGGATATGATTCCCCAACGCCCTAGAACGTCTGACTCTAGTCAACCTAGAAATAATCGTGATAACCAGGAATGGGAAGTGATAATTATAATCCAGCAAACCTGCCAGTCTTTGACAAGAAAGGAAGTATTACCACCTTCATCAAACGTTTTTAAATGGCTATGCATGGGGCCAGCGACTGCAACAAAGCAGCCATCATGATCAACTGTTTGGATGAGTGGAGCATTGAGTTGATTATGCCTTACATCAACGAAAATCCAACATATGCCGAAGTCAAGGAGGCTGTGCTTCATTAATTTGGAGGTCCTGAACAGATGTCGACCAGAAAATCCAAGTTTATGAACATCAGCTTTAAGAAAGATGAAGCAATTGATGAATTTGCAGATTGATTCTATTGCGAAGCTCAAGTTCTCTTAGGCGCGCAGGCCATGGTCAATTTTGATGCTAAGATTACACTAGAGCATGCAGAGAACCTTACCCTAATCTATCCAACACTCTATTGCCTGATGCGTGCAGAACCTTGCAACATCTGAATTGGTTGACTATTTATGCAGATGCTCAAAAAATTATGGCCCTCCTAATACTGGTTACAGATTAGGAACCACTACCTTTGCTGGAAAGTCCTTTGAAACCAATAAGAAGACTGACAACCCACAGCCATTGAGTGAAATTACTTGCTTTAATTGCCAACGTAAAGGTCACTATGCTTCCCAATGCCATCAGAGAAATGTCAACATAGTCCTTCCTGATACCATGCAGGAGGAGGGAAAAGAACAAGCACAATAGATGCGGGACACTCTATTGTGCCTACAACACCAGTCCCACCTGATCGACACAAAAATAATGCCTGTGGGGCCTTGTTTGACAATGAAATCAGTTCTATTTCAATATCAAACGAAGATTCCCCAAACATACATGTGGTAACTCGCTCCCAGAGTAAGATTGTCACACCTGAAGTCTCTGAGGTAGTTGCTAAACCCTATGTGCAGCAAATACTTGAGAATATTCCAGCCAACGGGCCAAGAAATGCATCAGATACCCCAAGCCTGAAAGGGGTCAATATAGCAATGCCAATCGACACATTCATAAATGAATGTCCCAGTATTGGGAATACTCTGAAGCACACTCTTAACTCTTTGAACTCTTCATATATTCATTTAGTAAAATCTATTGATTCTTACTACTCTGAGTGCACTTACGTGGATATCTTAGTCAACAAGGTTAAAGTTGTAGCTATTGTTGATAGCGGAGCACCTGTAAACATTTTTTCTATGAAGCTGTTTAAGAAATTGAAAATAGCTCCGGACATTGACCATCATCAAGAATATGGGACCGCAGGCCTTAACAGCTCTAAGAGTGAAGGAGCTTACAGCGCCTTGCCATTGCAATTTGGAGCTTTGGTAGTTGGCGCACCCACTATAGTGTTTCCAAAAGCCAATTATGACATATTAATTGGAACTAGTTTTTCTAAGGACCTATGGGATCTCATGCGATTCTAAGAAAAACATCATGACGATATTAGGCCAATCACTTCCAATTTATTACTCTCACAATGATATGAAGCCCATGTGCCACCGTAGAAATTTTATTAATATATCTTATGCTGATGGGATAATACCAGTAGGGTATATTCAGAGGGGGAATTGAATTCGCCCCATGCCAACTTCCATAAATGAAAATTGAGGAATACCGCTATGTATAAATAAGGATGTGACAATAGCTCCAGGCCATCAACTGGTTATGAGAACTGGGACCACAATGGATATTCCAGAAGGACTGTATGGGGAGGTTGTACTCCCATGGCAACATTCTCCAATAGAACCTAGTGTGGCGCCTGGAATACTTATACTGGGGCATGGAGAGATTGATGTCTTACTAGCAAATTTGACCAGCTGAAATATTAAGGTCAAGAAATTTCAAGTAGTCGCTTTTGTGCACCTACTTACAAGGGATGAGTTAATATCAGCTGTCAAATTTGGTGATTTATCTGAGTTTGGCTTACCAACCCAAGCCCTTGGGGCACATGCAGTAATACCCCAAGAATCGTTCATCAGATTATTGGAACAACAGAAGGATGAAGCACTAGAGTTGTTTGAATGATACTCCAAAATTTTTGCCAAAAATGACCAAGATTTAGGTTGTGCAAAAGGAGTTCAGCATTTCGTGGATACAGGGGATCATATGCCTATTAGAATGAGACCAATTCGGCGCCCCAGGGCCAGTGACAAAATAGTCAGTGAAGAGCTAGACAAAATGCTGAAAAACGGGATGATAGTGCCATCTAAAAACCTGTGGGCCAGCCCCGTTTTAATCATAAAGAAGAAAGATGGCAGCAATCAAGTTGTGATTGATTATTGATGTCTCAATGCCATTAAAAAAAGGATTTGTATCCATTTCCCAAAATTAACAATGCTCTGGACCGCCTAGGAGGGGCAAAGTACTTTACCGCAATGGACCTCATATTAGGATATTGGAAAATTGAGTTGCCAACAGAGAAGCAGGAAAAGTGCAGGATGATTGCTGCTCAAGGGCTTTTTCAACTGACATGCATGCCCCAGGGGCTGTGTAACGCTCCGCAACCTTTCAGCGTGCAATGGACAAATCTTGGGGACCTTAAATTGTCCTGCGTTTTGGTGTACCTGGATGACATCAATGTCTTTTTGCGAACATTTTCCAAACATCTGGAGCACCTTGAACAAGTGTTTAGACTGTTGAAGGCCAATCTGAAGATAAAACCTAGAAAAACCAATTTTTTAAAGAACAATTGGAATACCTCAGGTTTGTCATTGATTTCAAGGGCTTGCAGCCTCAACCTCAAAAGGTGGAGGCGATTAATAATATACAACCTCCGACAAGTATGAGAGATGTTCAAGCGTTCTTAGGCATGGTAGGATACTATTGAAGATTTGTGGAAGGGTTTGCAAAGATTGCCGAGCCTCTATTCCACTTGTTACAAGGAGGAGTTCGTTTTTGCTGGGCAGAGGAATGCCAACAAGCCTTCAAGGCTTTAATAAACAAAAATGAGCTGGCGCCTATCCTCCAATATCCTGATTTCAGCAAGCCTTTTATCATACATACTGACACCTCATTGACTGCGATTGGTGGTGTGCTATCACAGACTGGGGATGATGGCGTGGAGCATCCGGTTGCTTATTGCAGCAGGATGCTGAATAAGCATGAGCATAATATATAGTGACTGAAAGATAATGCCTGGCTGTCATCTATGCTTGTAAACAATTTTGGGTTTACATTCACAGCACCAAATTTCAATTAGTAACGGATCACAGCTCATTATGATGGCTCCACAATCTCAAGGAGCCTGAAGGATGGTTAGCCCGCTGGGCTCTGAAATTACAAGTGTACGATTATGAAATTATTCATAGAGCTGGAGCGGCCCATCAAAGTGCAGATGGACTATCGCTACTTCCTATTGTAGCTGTCCTGAGAAATTTGGCCGATGAGCTTCATGAAAAAATGATTAAATGAACATATGGAGATGAGCCACCCAAAGTTCAAAAAGTGATTGAGAAAGCATTAATCAACACTGAATATCGAGATGGAGTTTTATACAAACTTAAGCCCAATGGACAATGCCAAATTTTTCCAAAACCTTCTGACCAAATGGAGATTATCACACAAGCACACAAGGCCATCAGACATGGGAGAATGATTAAGACGTTAGAATTAATAAGAGCTAGTTATTATTGGGATTC
Source organism: Massospora cicadina (assembly GCA_022478985.1). NCBI lineage: Eukaryota > Fungi > Entomophthoromycota > Entomophthoromycetes > Entomophthorales > Entomophthoraceae > Massospora > Massospora cicadina. The sequence continues at coordinate 39,238 of JAKSZP010012516.1, forward strand.
CATGTGATTTGATATCCAAGATGTGCTCAATAAATGTCATTCATGCCAAATCGCAAAACCTATGAAGTCAGATGTAAAATACCGGTTGATCAAACCTGACTGGGCCTGGCATACCATGTCAATTGATGTAATTGGCCCTTTGCCTGTGAGTAGCCTAGGCAACAAATACATAATTGTTGCTATTGACCATCTAACAAAATGGGTGGAAGTGAAAGCAATTTGAGACGTTGGGGCCCTAACTACTGCCAAGTTCATTATGGATAATATTATCTATAAGCACAGATGCCCCCAGAAGATATTGTCAGACAATGTCACGAATTTTACTGCCCAAATGGTACAACGGCTAAATGAGTTGATGTCTATCAAAGGGGTGTTGTCAACACCATATCATCCTGAGACTAATGGTATGGTAGAGCGAGTAAATGGCACTTTAGTCAGTATTTTATGCAAAAACACAGCCTTGGCGCCTTTGCAATGGACAACTTCAATTAGTGCAACCACTTTTGCATACAATATCAGACACCACAGCACCACTGGCCGCTCTCCGTTTCAACTTTTGTATGGTAGACAGCCCGCTCATCCTCCATTATTATACTCAGTACTCAGTTCACCTGACGCAATTACACAAATAACTATGTCAAGCAACTAGCAAAGACCCTAATCAAGTTGCAATTGGAAGCTTATCAAAATCCGATTAGTTAAAAAGCTATTCAGAAGAGCTATGATGAAGCCAAACGGGCTACAGTGAATAAGTTTAATGAAGGAGATTTAGTAATATATTGTGACACTCATAGCGCAGGCCGTGCACACAAACTAGCCTCGCTCTGGAAGGGTCCATTTATTTAAATTTATTGCGAGGAAGGCTGACCATGGGATGGACATTTCCAAATTTGACCTGAAAGAGACACAACTTAGTAACAGGGAAGGCACCCCAGAGAAGCGATGTTATCTCTTGTTGCCAGCGGGAACGCCACTTATGGGGAGGGGGAGGGAACGTGTGAAGGGGCCGTAGCCACAATTGAACACGTGTGGAGGAAAGGATCTGATTTGATTAACCAAACTGGGAACTAGGAGGAGACCAGCTGTCAGCGATGTGGTGGGCGGTATCCAAACATCCACGCCTGAAAGTGGTCCACCAAATGAGACCAGAATCTGTGGACAGCTTCTGGGAGGGTGGGGGTGGAGCCTGCGATGGCATCCAAGACAATCGTGTGGATAGTCCACATGGCGATTGCAACCACCAGAGCATGGAGGGAGGGTGGAAGGGGGGAGGCCATTGATAAAGCAAACATATCTCTTGACAGACTGAAGGGATGTGTTTGATCCTGGCCCAGCAGACGTTGAACTTCGCGCCATATCACTTAAGAGGTAGGACACTTCTCCAGGCGGTGGAACAGCGTTCCATACTGGCCACACACGACTCAGGATGAGTGTAAAGCGTTAGAGCGCTCAGCTGTATGGTACACCCGCCTCAGGCAGCGCCACACATGGGAATGGATTTGAGGCTGCAACAGAGGATGGTGTGCATATTTCCAGATAGACTTTTGGGTCTCAATGGAGTAAGGGATGTCCATCATGTCCAGGTAAACCACCCTGGATAGGACATGGGGCCGTGTGGGGATCACGCCATTTTGGATGGGTAGCCCCTGTACCTCTTGTGTGAACTGAGGAGAGGGGCGGCCTCTCTGGGCTGTGTGTTCGCCAATAAAAATTCTCAACTCAGCGCTCCGCATGGA
>JAKSZP010012517.1:0-40934 GCA_022478985.1 Massospora cicadina
ACAAGAGATAGCATCGCTTCTCTGGGGTGCCTCCCCTGGTACTAAGTTTTGTCTCATCTGAGTCATATTCAGAAGTGTCCATCCCATGGTCGGCCTTCCCCGCAATAAATTCTAAATTCTAAATTCATTTTTTCCGGGTATTGGAAAATGGTGCGGATATGAGCTCAGTCAAGAAATTCTGCCACTTCGGCTGGCTGAATTGGTTTAGCTCAGAACAACCTGGAGTAATATTTTTGCATTTCAATTGCCACTTTGGCTGGTGTATCCACAATAGAGTTATCCAATCTTCGCAACTGTGTGCAGGCCACACTCTGGCGTGGTGCAAAAATTTTTAAAAGAAATTTGCGGTGCACTTGTCGCCTTTTGTGATGCATGTGGCCCTGTATTGAACACAAACCCGATGTTTGTGTTGCCTTTTGAGTGCGTTGAGGTGGGTGGCAGCCTCCTCCCGCTTCTGGCCCTATGCAGGGCTGTATCCTGTAGCTGGAATGTTGGACTCCAAGTGTGCCAATTCTGCCAGAGCGCGCGAGATAACCGCCGATGTGGCTTGTGAGCATCTGGAGGAGATGGCGAGAGTGGCGGATGGTGTCCTCTTTGAAAGTTGCCCATGTGGAAATGGGGTCCACGCAAAGTGGTGCAACAAACTTTTTTGCCAAAGTTGCCTCTTCCACCCATGTGGAAAATCCTGGCGACGTGAGCTCAGGGATGCAGATTTTGCACCAATGTGGGGCCTTGCAGCCATGACAGGTAGGTGGTAGGTTAGCGAGACCAGTCGATGGTTGGAGAATTCCAATTTTGTAGTCTTGAAGTGGGAGATGTGGGGTTGGAATTTCGCCGGCATTAGAATAAGGTCGATACAGGTCATAGACCTTAATTGGCCGTTGTGGACGTGGGGATATGTCATGTTTTTGAGCAGTGGGGAATGTCATGGCAGCGCATCCATTAACCCAAGGTTGGCCTTTAGAACATGTAGTTCTATGTGACCCTGTGGGGCGTGGGGTGAGGGAGGCCACCAGTCCGTTGGTGAGGTTAGCCAACAGTTCATGTCGCCAACTAGGAAAGAATCAGGGGGTAGCAGGAGGGATTTGACCGATGAGAAAAATTCCCGACGCTCATGTGCACCATTTGGGGCATAGATGTTGACGATTGCGTGCACTACATCAGCCCACAAGAAGGTGATGACGAGCACTTGGCCATTTAGGAATGTTTCTGAGGATACAAATTTGAAAAAATTATTTTTCGAAATTAGCACCCCACAGTGCATTGACCAAAAGGATAGGGATGGGAGGAGCATTTTTTTCCAAGCTTCCTCAGAATCTCATGGAAAGTGGGACTCCTGGATGGCCAGGATATCCACTGGTAAATTGTGTTGTAAAAAACTCAGTTTCCTAGCCTGGGATGGGGAGGCCTTGAGTCCGGCGATATTCAACGTCCCTAGAGTGAAGGTTTCCCCCATCACACTTTAGGTGTGGGGGTGGGCCCCCAGGCCCACCAGCCTCTTCTAGGTCCCCACGGGCTTTCACAGCAGCACGGGTGTTAGCAGCAATGCTATCAGAGTTTTTGTTGATTTTTGCGGTAAGAGTCATGTTGGCTTTGGCCTTCACTTTTTGTTTCCTAACGTCAGACAAATTTTTTGCGGTGCGGATGAGTTCAGTGCACTGTTGAGCGGGTCAAAAAAAGAATTTTCAGTTGGGATAGGTCCCAAGTAAGTTTCAACTGGAGCTTGGGTGCAACAATTGGGTGAGATCAAGTCTCCCATCAGATCCTCAGATTGAGTGGCCCGCTCAGCATAGGCTTCCCAATCTGATTGGTTGATGGATTCCTGAGTTGCATTCGCCGCGAAGGTCTCCATGTCCTCCTGGCGTTGTGAGTGTGGGATGGTGGTGGTGGCCTTGGCCGTTTCCTTGGCCGCAGCCCTATGGGCCTGCTTGGCCTTCTTCCATTCTTGCGGGGAGATAGGCTTTACCAATAGATAGCAGCCTTGTGCTCCCCACGGGAAAGCCTCCTTGGTGCTTGTAGTTGGTTCATAGTGCGCCTCTCCGTTGGCCATGGCTGCCAAGGGGTGCTCTTGGAATGTGACGCCCTCCTTGATGGGGCATGCGTGCGCCTTATGGACGTTTGTGTCACAGTGGGTGCAAATGGGGGGCGCGCTGTCCACAGTCACCCAGAATGGGAGGGTGGTATGCCCTGCAATATCAATAAAAGTGGAGTGCGTGATCTGGGTTAGGTCCTTCGCGATCTCCTCAGTTGGGGTCAGAACTGTGATGGCTTTGCTGGTGCACAGGTGTGGCATCAGCATGAAGTGTTGCATTTTGAAAGATTGTATTTCGCCATATACAGCGAGACCATCTTTCAGGTGTTGTTCCAAAATGTCACGTTTTACTGTAGTAGGCAAAAAATCAAATGTGAGGAAAATTTGGTTTGATTTTGTCCATCTGATGCGTTTGGTTTTGATGACCCATTGCCCTTCAGGGAGGTCGACCACTATGTGCACTTCTGCAGCCTCATCTGCTTCTTTTTTGCTTTCAAAACCTAGGTCCAGCCAACTGCATGACATGGAGTGAGGTGCAACATACACCACAGTCGGGAAAATTTTGTGTACATCTTCACAAAATTTTTTCCATAAGGCCGTTTTTTGGATGTCCAGATACACGAGGAATCTGAATTCCACCAATGAAAGTGGTTGGGAGTGTGGCGTGTTGATGTACTGGTTGCATCGTGCTTGCCATGCGAGTATCTCTAGGGAAATCGTGACCGCCAGTTTTTTAATTTTTTTGTCTATTACGCCAGATTCTCTGGGGCGTTTTCAAACGTTGGAGGCCGCGGGACTTCCACCTGCTCCTCTTACCTTACTTGCCCAACTGCTCCCTGACATGGGCGCAGACTAATCTCCTCTGTGAGATTATCAAACTAGATTTATTCTTGAATTGAATAGGTTGCAAAAGTGATTGCAATGAGAAAGAAAAGTTTAATAATGATAATGATGATATAAATGATATTGGCCAAAAGAACCTAGCTGATTCTTGGTGGAACCCTGCAAATAATGGTAACACTATTTCGAATCCTTCTCGGGCCATAAATGTAAAATCAAGCAGTCAGATTACTCTGACAATGCGACAGACCCTGGGGCAACCATTGGATGGTACTCCCCCATCCACAACCAGGTCCTTCCAAGCACCTACGCGGGGAACACCCCCTTTTATAGGTGTGGTGGGGTCCCCAAAAGTGCAATATTTTTCTCAAATGGGGATTGGTTAAAATATACTAAGTCATTACCCCACGGTTATATTTTTCCCAAATAATGATACCCCTTCCATCATTCAGCCTAAGTGAAGCGAGTTTTCTGAGCTTCAATAGTCTGGATGCTCATATTTCTTTATTCAGACAGCAACAAGCCTTACCAAACTTATTTTTTAATCATTTTGACCCTAGATACAGTTTAAAAACTGATCAGTCGGATATTGGAAGGGAACATTTTTCCTTTCTTAACCCATGTTACTATTAAAAACTCATAATGAAAAAGCTTTTTATTAGTGTTTATTTATTAATTTTATCAAAGCTCTTGTGGGATCCAGCGGCGTAAGCACCAGCGAGCACAATTAAGCTGAATTCCTAAACTGATCTACCCAAAAATGAAGATACACCTGATCCACTCTACTAGTTGGTTAAATTGGATGTACACGCAATCACCTGAGCAAAAGTAAAGGGTTAAACCTCTAAAATCATGAAAGAAGTTGCTTGTCCTTATGCTTATCAGTTAGTAGAAAAGATCAGAACCAAATAAAGCTCCAAGAAATTAATCAAGACATAACTTGATAATGCAAATGTTTCTCTCCCTATTATTGTGATCAATGTATTCTTTCCAGACATGTCGATGTACTTAATCCATACTCTAGAATTATTGAAAATGCTGTGATTAACTCAGTAAGCACTTTATTACAATACTCTGAGTGTACATACTCAGACACTATAGTCAATTGACTAAGAGTATGGGCAATCATTGACAATGGAGCACCCTTAAAGTTGTGTTGACCAAGTTGATTGTCATATGCACATGACATCATAGTGAGGGACCAACCCCAAAGACAAGGCTGCGCGCCAGGAGGCCAGGAAGGTGAAGCTCCAGGCCTCCCTGACCTGAGGCACACCCTAGACCAACTCTGGGTATGGGCAAAATATGCCCAGGTTGGTACTAGTGGGGTGCCAAGCGCCCAGCCCCTAATGTCAGTCCAGGCGTTAAAACGGACGGTTTACAGAATGAACGCGGACAATTCAATTCAGTTTGTCAAGGAACGGGGTTTTGAAACCCATTCCATTTATGAAACAACCTGTTCGGGTCAAATCCAACTTCAATCGATCACTCAAGTGAAGTTGGTTTCAGATTATTCCACCAATTTGGATGGCAGTATTGCCCTATTAGTGGGTCAGTGCTTCGGCCCACTGCAGACCATCCATATTCCACTGTCCAAGCTTAAATACGTTTTCCCCAATCAACATTCCTTGTCAATTGACTTCTTAAATAGAATTACCCTATTTTACCGTATTTTATATGTTATTACAAACGATCCTGTGCATGGACACCTTTGAAGAGGTCTTGCGCTCCATCAAACTTAACATTGTGAACACAATAAGTTTATCATCTTGTGCACCATTGGTTCGTCCAGGTCCCCTCCAACCTGGGTCATCTACCACTTCTCTCCATGTGCACCGCAATGTTTTTGGCTGGTCATTTTTAGCATTCCTTTGCTTAAGTTATTATTGCTCCATAACCCTCTGCTGGGAAATAATGATTTTTATACTAATTGGCTAGTTCCCTTGCTTTTGGCCTGTGCACCAAGAACTGCCACGCTGGGAACAGGAGAGTTATAGACTTCTCCTTACATTAGTCAACCAACCCTTTTTCTTATGTGCATGAACTTTTTTGTGTGGAACTTTTCTGAAGTGGAAACAGTGGCCATCAGCTGTGGGCTCTGAGTGTAGTTAGCCACACCACTGTTTCTTCTTTTTCCTGAAGTTTGAAGCAACTCGCGTTATTATGGTTGCCTCCAACTGGAAAGTATCCACCCTTCATGTTTGTACCTGGAGGATTTGAACGCTTTGTGGTCCGATAGTTGTTATTCTCTGACTTTCCGCTGATATAATCAATTTTCATTCCAAAAATTGAGTTTTCCTTCAACAGCGTGTTCAGACGATGCTGGAGGAATTGGCGCAGATGGGCTTGGGGTGTTGGCCTTAGATAACGTCTGGAATTCTGTTGAGGGTAAAGGAATAGGGTCGTTTCTATTTAAAATGTGTTTTATAATGAAAACCTAGTATATGCCTCTGAACCATTTTTGCCCTCTCATGGCTCAGATTTGGAACCTATTCTTGTGTTTGAAATAACACAAGAAAATCCCCGTTTAGCCTCTTCCATGATTCAAAGCACTCAGGAGGTTGAAAAAGAGCTGCTCCTATAATATGAAAATGTATATGCGCCTGCAGAAGGCATGGAAGGGTATGTGGTCTCAGTAGTAAAAGTGGCCAACTATCCCTCCCCCTTCTATGATTCCCAAACCTACCCTTATGGTTTGCTCAAGCAAGAAGAATTTTTAGGTGAGGTGGGGGCATTTTCTGCTTTTAATAAATCTCACTCTGGATACTTCCTCTTGTCTGCTACCCTTACATCCTCTTTTGGGAAGTTCGGCACAACTATTTTAGTTGAAACCGGTGCCTCAAATAATTTTATTGACCAAGACCTTGCTGACTACTTTGAGTTGAGTTACTCATCAGGTGGTATGGTTAGAGGTGGGGCTTCTCAAGGTATCCCTACGCTGAACGTCATAGGGTTGGTGGACTACCAGGTGGGCGCCTATCTTCTGTCTGACCATTTTCAAGCTATCAAGCACCTCTTGTTTCCCATTATTTTGGGGGTTGAGTGGTGGAGAAAGTTTGACGTCAGGACTAATTTAAAAAAGAACACTCAATACTTTTCTTTGGTAAATGGTCACCAGTTGATAGTTCCCTTGTCGGAGGATAACGCCCAGGGCCCATTACCCCATAGGCCCAATGTTCCCAGTCCATATCTTGCTCCTTTGCTGAAGACCTCCTCCTCCGTGGATATTTCCCTACCTTCCTTTTTGGAGGGTTTGGAATCCTCTTTTAATGCAGCATCCGCCAACGCACTCCCTGAGCACTCTTAGTTTAATTGTGACTTCAAGCTCACGGTGGACCTGGTGCATATATCTTCCCCCATTTACCCATTGACTGTCCAGGAGGAAGAGGCGTTGGATGTGTGGGTAAAGGAACAGTTGGCCAAAGGTGCGATTTTTCAGCGTACCTCCCCTTATATGCTCTGCCCTTCTCTTTGTGGAGAAGTCTGATGGTACTCTACGCCGCTGTTGACTATGGGAACCTCAACAACGTCACTGTACCTGATCTACATCCCATCCCTTTGGATTCTCAGATTACGCGCTATGTAGAGAAGGCTAAGGTCTTTTCAAAGCTAGATTGCCTCAATGCGTTCATTCAGATTCGAAAAAAAAGGTACAAGAGTGGTTAACTGCATTCTGTACCAGAAAAGGGATTTTCCAGTTTCAGGTCATGCTCTTTGGTTTAAGAATTCCCCTGATATCTTTCAACGCCGCATTGATGCAGCGTTGGGGGACTTGTTAGGGGTATGCGCGGTTGCCTACATGAATGACATCCTGGTTTTTTTCCCTGATCAGGAGTCCCATGCAGTTCACCTTCAGCAAGTGGTGGAGCGGTTAAAGGCAGCCAGCCTTACGTTGAAAATTTCTATGTGCGAGTTCTTCAAGTCCCAGGTCACATTTCTGGGCAACGTCGTGTTTGACCAAGGACACATGATAACTCCAGACGAGGAGAAGGCGATGCGTGAGTGGCCGACCCCCACCTCAGTTAAGGAATTACGGAGCTTTTTGGGGACGTGCACGTTCTTCAAGAAGTTCAGTCCAATTCTATATGAGGTGGCGGCTCCCTTATACAAGGCTAGTGGTGCCAAGGTGCTTCAGTGGTCCCCAACTTTGGAGGATGCTTTCCAAGCAGTGAAGTGCACCCTGTTGTTCATGACTGTTCTTTGCCATGTCGACCCTTCAAAGGAGTTAATTGTGTCTACTTTTGCCTCCAACTTCGCCATAGTGGCTGCCTTGTTACAAGTAGGCGAAGATGGGATAGAGCATCCGGTGGGATATTTTTCTAGGAAGATGTCTTTGCTAGAGTTGAATTACGCCGTTTATACTAAGGAGTTATTGGCAGTGGTGGAGGCTCTGACTTATTGGCATCACCACTTGCATGGTTCATCCCAATCTTTCTGGGTACGTACAGACCACTGTGCCTTGCTGTACTACCGCGCTCCTCGTGTCTTAACCCCACGGCAGACCTTTTGGAATGAGACCATTGCCCAATTTGCATTCACATATGAGTTCACCAAGGGCAAGGATAATGGTTTGGCGGATGCTTTGAGCCGCAACCCTGCTTTAGCGCCCAATCCCAAGTAGGTAGAAGTTCACAACACACAGGTGATGATTCCTCCAGGTAAACTTCTGCCCCTAACGACCCTCTCCCTAGCCAACGGGTCAGCGCTTGCACCTCTGGAAAACGCGAAGAAATATAGTATTTTTAGGAAAGTAGTCCTTTCCCAGCCACTAGCAGCTGAATATACTATGTTACTTGCTAAGTGTGAGCTAAATCAAGAGGATCTCTCCAGGGGCTACCATGTGAAGGATGAGATGGTGTGGTTTCAGGGGCGCCTATGGGTTCCTGCTGGCCCACTTTGGTTCAGAAATCATCTAGGATCATCATGATGGACTCACCATTAGACATCTTGGGAAAGCAAAGATGTTGAAGTTGATACGCAGCACATACAATTGGAAGGGCTTGCCTGTTCAGGTGGGGCGGTATTGTAAGGTGTGCTTGATCTGCAACCAAATGAAGCCAAATTGTCAACTTTTATCGGGGTTGTTGGTACCAGTCCAGAAAGCTGAAGGGCCCTGGACTTCTCTCTCAGTGGATTTCATTGTGGAACTACCTGTCTCTGATGGTTACGATGTCATCATTGTGATGGTGGACCGTTTTACAAAGTTTGCCCACTTCATTCCATGAAGAACTACAATAACTGCGGCTGAGATGGCCAGGCTCTTCGTCACGCATGTTTTTGCGCTCCATGGGGTTCCCCAAGAGATTATTAGTGAACGGGGAACCTCCAATTCACCCCTGTCTTTTGGTAAGAGTTGTGTAAGACTCTTCAGATTCGCCCCTGCCATTCGACTGCCTATCACCCTCAATCAGATGGGCAGATTGAACGAGTGAACAAGTGCTTGTAACAGTTCCTGCGGTGTTACACTGCCGCAGATCATTCAGACTGGGCTTCTCACCTTCCCATGGCCCAGTTTAGCTACAACAATACCTTTCACTCCTCAATCAGTTGTTCCCCATTTTTTGCCAGCCATGGCTTTAACCCTGCCTTTAACATGGAGCCCAGCTGTGGGTCTAAGGTTGAAACGGTGACGGACTTTGCCAAGACAAATAATAAGGTCCACCGGAGGTTTCCAAAAAATTGTAGGCGTCTATGCAGGTATTTAAGGAGAATGCTGATGGGAAGCGCCAAGTGGTTCCCGCATACAAGGAAGGGGATCTCGTGATGCTTGATTCTCGTAACATCCCAATCAAGCAGCTATGTAAAAAGCTGGGACCAAAGAGGTTTGGCTCTTACCGCGTTGTTAGAAAGGTGGGCCATGCCTCATACCAGCTAGATTTCCCCCTCATTCCGGACCTTCTCTGTGTTTCATGAGAGCAAACTGACGTTGTTTGAGGGCCCCCCACCAGAGACTCCTGAGGCCTATCTCGTGGATGGGGCACCAGAGTGGAAGGTGGAAGAAATAGTTGCCTCACGCCGTGTTAAAAGAAGACTCGAGTACCTGGTATCCTGGAATGGCTTTGACACTGCAGAAAACACTTGGATTCCAGCGCGTGACTATGTGCATGCCCAAGATATAATTGACGCCTTCTATCAGCGTTTTCCCCAGGCTGCTGGGTCACAACCTAAACCAACAGTCACTGCCATGAAGCTGGCCCCTGCCCACAAGAACTTTTCCCTGGCGCAAGCCCCTGGAGGGGGTTGAGCCCTATCAGGAGGAGAGGGTAATGTCATGTGCACATGACATAATAGTGGGGACCAACTCAAAAGACAAGGCTGGGCGCCAGGAGGCCCAGAGGGTGAAGTTGCAGGCCCTTCCTGACCTGAGGCCACCCTGGACCAACGCTGGGTTCGGGCAAAATATGTCCTGGTTGGGACCAGTGGTGTGCCAAACGCCCAGCCCCTTATGACAAGCCAGGCATTAAAACGAATGATATACCAAATGAATGCAGATGGTTCAATTCAGTTTATTGAGGAGTGGGGTTTTAAAACCCATTCCACTTTTTGAAATAACGCGCTTGGGTCAAATTCAACTTCAATTGATCACTCGAGTGAAATCAGTTTTGGCCTATTCAACCAACTCAGACAGCAGTATCGCCCTATTGGTGAGTCAGTGCTTGGGCCCACTGTGGCAAAACCCCCAACTTCCCCGCTCAAGCTTAAATACGTTTTCCTCAACCAACATTCCTTTTTGGTCGACTTCCCAAATTGACCCTGTCCCCATTATCCCCCCCCCCCCCCCCCCCCCCCCCCCCCCCCCCCACACACACACACACACACACACACACACACACACACACACACACACACACACACACACACACACACACACACACACACACAAACACACACACACACACACACACACACACACACACACACACACACACACACACACACACACACACACACACACACACACACACACACACACACACACACACACACACACACACACACACACACACACACACACACACACACACACACACACACACACACACACACACACCATTTTACATTATGGTTTTTTAATGATTCTGTGCGCAAACCTCTTTGAGGAGGTCTCACGCTCCATCAACCTTGCCATTCTAAACACCATCTGATTCTCACCTCGCGCACTGTTGGTCCGCCCAAGTACCCTCCAAACTGGGTCGTTTACCCTTTCTCCCTGTGTGCACCACGGCGCTTTTGGCTGGTTAATTCTAAAATTCCTTTGCTTATATTATTATTGCTTCTGCACCTTTGCTGGGTAATAATTAATTTTATCTTAACGGCTAGTTCCGTGGTGGTGGGCTTGTGCAACGAGAACTGCCACGCTGGGAACTGGAGAGTTATAGACACTTTCTTAACAGTTGACGTGGCCCCTTCAGTGGGAAGTACTGCCATCACCTGGGGTAAATTGGTTCACTGATACATAATCATATCCAGGGCTGCCTGCAGTTTTGGCAAAATACTCTTTGACTGAGTATCCAGCCTCATATTCATCATTTTATAATTCCTCCTGAGCGGTAACTTGTAGTTCGTCCACTTCCCACTGAGGGCGCTGAGGGTGGGAGGCGCTATTCAGCTTCCGTTTTGCACAATGTAGTTGCTCAGTAGTGTCATACAGGCAATTATCAAGTTGCCTGTTTTTTTGTCCAAGGACCCACATGCGGTTGAAAATGTCATCAACCTGGTTCATTACATTATTAAGCTCCTGAAGGAACCCATCCTGCTTCTTAAGAATCGCATCAGTAGCAAGTTTAAGTTCCACATACTTGGATGGCGCAGTGTGCCATGAGGATTCCCTGGCAATGCAGGTTTAATGCGACATGGTCAGTTACTAGAGAGTTGTTATTTTTATTTTTTGGTGTTAATCAATGGGCCCCCTGTAGTGAGCATCACTGTTAAAATTTTGGCGATATCATTGAGATACGCTGGAGGGGTTGCACAGGGTCATTCCACTGAGAAACGGATGGATAATATGGGGATCATTGGTCCTTAAAACAAACATAAAGAATGTAATAAAATATGAAGCAATTCACATCATCTATACCAAATATTTATTTTAATATTATTAGCAGATCCTTTCTGCTCTACTTCCTACTATTTATTAGCAACCTCCCCTTTCAATCTCCTCATCTCGCTTATATATTAGCGACTTTATTCAATACCAATCCTATTTCTTAGGCTATTCTTTGTCACCATATCCTCACTGGTTCATCCTTTTAACTTTAAGGACCCAGCAGGGTATATTTTTTCTTAAATTCACTATTGCTTTAGTTCAAGACGATCTACTAAATATTTGTCATGAATTGACATCACTTTGTCACCTTTTTCTGAAGATAATCTAATAACTATCCTTTCTGACTCAATATCGCCTTATCTCAAGGAGCTCACATATTCATACACTAGTAAATTGTTGTTGGTGGATTTTGGTCAATCTGCTATAGCTATTTAGGGCTTTTCGTCCAGTCATATTAGAATCTTGATATTACATCTGCGCATTTGATCCTGACAGCTTAATTCAGAGAGTTTTATAACTTTGGAACACTAACAGAGATGGGATTACTGACAGGTGTTGCTGAAAGCATTTATGTACTGGTTAATTAAGACTAACTGGGTGGGTTATCAGGACATTAGCAGGAGGAAATGCTATTAGTATTCAAGAGAAATGGGTGATATCTGCTTAGGATAATCATGACCTTTGATGCGCTAAAAATGTGATTCCAAGGTTGACACTGGGGGAAACACACTGATATGTATGTGACCTGTCCGCTAATCCAAGGCTGCTAAGAAGTAATCAGTGAAAAAAGCAGTAAACTGATTTAGCATGGGCTCCTTTTCTCTTTGTTAAGTCCATAGGTAAGTCATCCTTATTTTGAAGAAGAAAGATGGATCAAATTGAGTGGTGATTAATTACCAACGATTAGATGAAATCATCAAAAGAGATTTGTATCTAATGCCGAGGATATATGATGCGCTGTATTGCCTTGAAGAAGCCAGTTTTTTGGTGATAAAATTTGATCTTGTGGTATTGGAAGATAGACTTGCCAAAATAAGACCAAGAGAAGTGTGTGATAATCACCGTGCAAGGGTTATACCAGCTGATAATGCCTCAAGAAGTAATATAATGCGCCAGCTACTTTTCAGAGGGCAATTGATTCCATTTTTAATGACCTGATATTGTCTTGTGTCTTTGTGTACTTGTATGATATCAATGTTTTAAGTAGGACATTCGCCTATCACCTGGAAAACTCAGAGGAAGTATTCAAATGCATCGTTATGGCATAAATGAAGATCAAGCTGATGAAATGAAATTCACCAAGAAAGGGCTTTTATATTTGGGTTTTGTGATAAACTCTGGAGAATTACAACAGCAGCCTTTGAAAATAATGACCATTGAACAGATTTTAACCTTAAAGAGTGTTTATGAACATACAAGTCTTTCTAAGGATGGTCATCTACTATAACTAAATTATCAAAGATTTCTCTAGAATTTCCAAACCACTATCTCACCTACTGAAGGATCCAAAAAAGTATGCATATGGAATGAGGAGGCCCAATAATTATTTGTTGAGATCAGAAGTTATCTGATGCCTAAACCCTGTTCTGAAGTACCCAAAATTTGGCAAAGAGTTTATAATTCAGATTTATGTCTTGTTAATGGCAGTTGGAGACATTTTAAATCAAATAGACAATAACGGGTAAGAGCATCTTTTGGCATATGTGAGTAAAACATCTTCGCCAGAAGAAAGGAACTACAATGTGATGGAGTGCAAACACCTCTTGGTGATAACACTTGCAAAAATTTTAGGATAAATTTATGTTATACACTTTAAGGTTGTGATCAACCACTTATCTTTAAACTGGTTGCATAATCTTTTATAACCAGAGGGGAGACTGGCTCAATGGGCTCTGAAAATGCAAGGCTGCGTTTTGAGATTATACACTGAGAAGGAGAAGCCCATCAGAATGTTGATGGATTATCATTATTTCCTGCCATTAAGTTTTGTACCAGTAAGCGGTTGAACTATTTACAAAAATAATTGAAGAGAATTATGGGATGAACCCCAGGAGATTAAAAGGGCACTGAAGAAAGTTATGGAAAATACCAATTTGAATAATGGACAGATGTATAAATCAATTGATGGAAAGGGTAATTACTCCCAGAACTGTTGGGATGCTCAGAACGTATATAAGCTGCACATGATGCCATAGGGCATGATGACCTAAGAAAAACAATGGACCATCTACCACAATATTATTACGGGTAATCAATCAGTTATGATGTCATGCAATATCTAGCCTGTTGCATGTAATGTCAACTCCACAAGCCCCACAATAATGTGATGGTATAATGGCTAGTATGCACTGGGTTTGCATGCACTGGTGTCGATAGATCTGATAGGATCCTTGAATTTTAGTACTGGGGGAGTAAAGTACATCATATTGTTGATAGACCATCTAACTAAATAGTCAAAACAAAAGCCTTGAGCAGAGTGGATGCTACAAGCATGGCGAGCTTCATCATGGACCAAGTAGTGTACCAGCATGGTTGCCCGCAAGCTTTATTAAGTGACATTGGTGCCAACATTACGTCCTATGTGATCCCAAGGTTAAATAAACTGATAGGAATCTGAGGAGTGGTGTCCGTTACCTACCAGCCATAAACAAATGGAATAGTAGATTGAGTCACTGGTGTTATAGCTGTGATGCTAATAAAATCAGTAGAGGAGAAAACTTCCGCTTGTTGATCATATCTGAGTCAGTTACCTTCACCTTTAATATTAGTTATCATATGGTGACAGGGTAAACGCCATTTGAACTTTTATATGGATGAAGAGTAGCACTGCCGCCAATTTTGTATTCCACCGTAGAACCAGCTTCAGGGATGAGTGCAGAACAGTACTTTACCTGAATGGCAAATATTATGATTAGACTGCAATCACAGGTATATACTTCACATTGAAGAAAAGAATTAAAGCAAAGAGTACGGATGACAAGAACTGACCAGCGCTACAAGAGTATTATGTGGGAGATAGGGTAGACTAAAGTAATACCCATGGTTTTGTAAGTAGAAATAAGTTGGATTCACTGTGGTCAGGTCCATTTGAGATTATCGCCAAGTCAGCAACTGATGCATATATGATAAAGAACATCACTGATGGTGTATACTGAAATGGGTCCATACTAAATATCACAATTATTGGATTTAGGGGAATAGTAAGTTGCAATGTTTCTGTAGGATCAATGAACCTACTAACAATAGGTTAAGTCCTGGTGTATTGATTAAGTCTTAAAAGAGACCTCTGAACCATGATATCTGGTTTAGTTAAAAAACGAGCCTCTGAACCAGAGTGGGGGAAAAGATGGACCTCTAAACCTAATGATAGGGTAAGTCCCATTGCAAAGAAAAAAATATAAAAAGTACTAAAAAGATAAAAATGCAAAAAAATAACTAAAAATCTTTTTTAGTTTGTTGCCATCAAAATCATCTGGTGATGTTCCCTTGTATTATTGATAGGATCAGGATGGGTTGAAACTGGATCTGCCGGAAAGAGGCTCTAAGAAATGAGTTCAAGAGGATCCACTCTGATCTAAAACGGAGAACCCAGCCTAGGGGAGTACAGGGACCAAGAAATCGGGGAAACCACCCAATAAGATCTTTAAATGACAGAGTGTTATATAGACCCAACCTGGGGAATACATGCTTTCCAGGCCTATTATCAGCAGTAACATCCAAACTAGGCTGGCACGGCATGGGGCTGTGAGAACTGCGCTCTGCAGAGGCGGTAGTGAGAAGGACATGGAAAGCTTCATGCAAAGGAGAAGGATTAACTATAGATGCATTGAGCAAGGAAAAAGAAGATGGCTTGGAAGAAATCAAATTAAAATCATGCTGCTGGACTCAGTCAAGTATCAAAGCGGCATCTGCTTCCATAAAATCTTTAATGGTAATTAATCTGATCAAGCGGGGGATGTGTTGAGATTTCAGTATGCCCACATTACCCAGCTTAATTGATTATAAGAATCTGCCTCTCCACTAGGGGATGATGCTGACTAGTGGATGTGGGAGTTATTGATTAAGTACAATACCTATTTCTCAAAGAACAATCCTAGTGAGCATAAATAATATCAGTTTTGGTCTGCCATATTGCTATTATTTTATCAGGGATGATCCCCGACAATAACAAATGATATATTTCTTTGTTTTTTTATTGATAATATAATAACTTTTTGGAGTTGATTGGGTTTTGTCTCTGATTGACTTATGGTTTATGAGTTTCTATGTAATTGATGACTCCTTGTATAAGAAGCTTGTGAGTTGGTCTTTTAGGTATTGCAACCTGCTGTTTATGGAAAAAAGTCCCATTACTTAAGGAAATTGTTAACTAATAAGGGTGACATGATGGGGTTGAGAGAAGGTTTTGGGACACGTTCTTCATTCAACCCAGAAGAGGTCACATTTTGGGTTGGCATTGAAATCTGACTAAAACAATGAGGATGATCATTGTTGGGTGCAAATCTGGAGGTTAATTAATAGCGATGGCTGCTGTTTCCAATTGGGGCGCTAACAGAAGAGTTGGGCTCCAAATTCAAGTTAAGATTCCCTTACATCTTATTATTTATAGCAGATCCAGAGCCATAGAATTTTCATTACTGATTATATTTAGACTTTCAGACATTAATTACATATTTTACTCCTGGGACTAGAGTGGAAGTATAGGATATCCTTTGTCTATTTTATTGTTATCAAGATCTCCGCGGAATCTGTTCTAAGAGAGAGAAGAAGAACCTCTGGACCTCTGAGATGGCAGTTGAAGCCGCTGCAGCTCCTGCCAACACCCTCTTCCACCAACAACTCTATGGGGCGATGGAACCCCTTGTTGAAGGTATTCCCATCCCAAATTTTCCCCATGATTTCAAGGAGGATGCAAGATATGAAATTGAGGAGCTTACTTTTGGTGTGAGCTGCGCTCGCATTGACATGGAAAAACTTCTCTTTTTAACCTCGCTTATCCTGAAACCTCTGGCGCATTAGGTTTTTTCTTGTGTGCTGGCTCTCATCACTTTTGCTGAGCATCAACTTGCTCAATACGTTGAGGCAATGGACACTGTTGGCCTCATAAACAAAGAAACCCTCAACTATACCTCCTTATGCCCCATGTCGCTGATGCTCCCACCCTAATGCTGTCTGCCAGCTAAAGCGGGCGCCAGACAAAAGTTTCCCTAAAGCTTTCTCGCCTTATGATATGGCTTCCTAGGCTGTTAGCTGAGATGCCATATTAGAATTTTTTTCTAATATTCCCTGTGTTTGTCCCATTTGCAAATAAAGATGCATGGCAGCTCCCTCTTTTGGGTTGGGCACCACTAGTGCTAAAAAAGAAGAACCTCTGAGCCTGATACTAGGTTAAGTTCTATCAGAAGAGAAGTGTTGGATATAAAGTCTCTACAATATTCATTATACTTTAGAAAATATTAGAAGTACAAGCACCAGTTTAGCGTTGGAATTTATATTCAACTTGGCTGAGAGAAATTCAATTAGATTAACAGCCTTCATACTATTAAAATCTATACAATTTATTAGTATTTACAAATCATACAACGCACATATCAGAAACAAGTACAGTTATTTGGAGAACAAAAAACGAGCAACACAACTAGAAGTCTACATTTGGCACTCATTGCTGAGAGTATATAGCTCCACAAAAAGTTAAAAAATCCCAACTTAGAAGTATTTATCAGGTGTAGATTTGTGTGAGAAGATGGGCTCACTTCTATGGCAGTAAATGTTTTCTTAAGTATCTGACACCTCAAGTACAATCCCTAGATCATCTACAGGCTGTTCACCAATGGTTTGGTTTATCTATACATTTAAATGAGGGTAATAGTAAAAGTGAAGGGGTGGAAGGCAAGTCAGTTGTGCGTACAGCTACCAACCTGAAGGTTGCGGGTTTGATTCCTGCCCTTTGCACATTAATTGGGGTGCCAGCTAAAGGAAGCTATTGGCGGTTAGTAAGTATAATAAGACGAAAACCTTACCCATGATGTAACCAGAAAAATCTGAGTCCTGATCAAGAGGTGAAAAAAACTTTCTATGACAGAGTTGACCCTGCTCAGGTTTCATTTCAATACTTTCTTTCTCCATTTTGGTAATGTCCATCCCCTGGTCGGCTTGCCTCAAATGAATAAAAAGAGTAAAAGTGATAGCAAACGTCCTTAAAGGTCTCATGATGGTGAAAATATTGCTGAGAGGCCTGCTACTATAAATATTGTGTATAAACTTATGGATGGTGTGTCTGATATCCTTTTTACATCTCTTGCAAAGTACATCCCATATCAGCCAGTACTTTCAACATGAGGGACACTGCCATCATGACTACTTGCAAAATCAATTGTAGAACCTCAATAGGTCTTATTGGAGTAGTATGAGTTTTGAAATTTTATAAAAATGTACAAAAGTTAATTTGGAAATTAGTCTTTATTATGCAAAATAATGGAAATATCTAACACTCTACTAAAGTCAGGGTTTAGGTCCTTGAAATTTTAGTGGAATAAGAAGTGAAACTAGACTTGGAAACAACTAATCATAATGAATGTAGAAAATGATGTTAGATCCATATATTGATTGACATGCAGACTATAGGTGGGAGCAATGAAGGGTATACAATGGAAGCATTTGGGTGGGGCAATATAGAATTACTTGACCATTTTTGGAAGTGATTAGTGATTCTCTTGTGGGCAGCCAGATCCCTAGGTCTATGGGTTTTTCTGACCTTTGAGGTCTGAATCAGTGGTGCATTAATTTTTAAAATTGATTATACTTTGTTTTGGGGACTTTTCCATTTTACAATTTCTCATCTGGAGACTTTTTTAGTTGCATTTTATTCACATATATGGTGTGGCTAGAGTTGGTTAGAAAGGTTTGAGATTCTCTGCATGTAGTCAGGCTTGCATCACCTCTATACCACCTTGATTCTTTTTGTGAGGACGTCCCATACCTTGTCACAGTTTTGCTTTTTTATTTAAGGTGAACTCTGTCTGAATTTGAGAGTGGTTGTTGGCCAAGAATTTGTGCTTTCAAAAATAGACTTAGTGGTTAGGGAAGCGGCTTACCCAGCATTTTTTAGGGTGTGGACCAGGTTCTTACAATTTCAATAGGTTTGTCTTAGGGTTGTACCTCAACTTCATATGGAAAAGATGTGTCACACAATCCAAGTTAATGTCATGGCCGGGTGCTTACACCATTTTTAGATAAAACATTAGCTTCAAAGTTGACATTACAGTTAAGTAAAGTCAAGTAACATGGGATATCCTTCATCTGCTTTTTTTACTTAATCTCTATGCGTTGTTCAATTATGCCCAGATTTTTACAAATAGTTATGCTAAATTATATACTCTTAAGATCAAACATGTATAGATAATTAGAAAAAATGAAGAAATAAAGAATGAAGACTATAAATTTATGGAATGTCAATTAGTATCTGCAACAAAGGAAGGTACTCACATATTATAAAGCTATATATTATAATAGGTTTTATAGTAAAGAAGTCAAGAAACTAGGATATTTATAATTGATAATATAAAGAGAGAATAAAGCTTTGAAAAAGCAAACTGATTATGTCTCACCATAAGATAAAACAGGTAAAATCTATAGGTATAAACTAACTTTATGATACATCAATGCATACATATAAAAGTTATCTAAAAAGCTTAAAACACTTTTATTTATATAATTTATAGATATGTAACATCTACAAAATGCTTTTAGTCTAAGTTGCATCAAATTATATTCCTAGTAGATGCTGTCAAATTTTTCCAGAAAAATCTTTATGCAAAAAAGAGATACTGACCACAATGTAGATTATAATGAGGTAAAGTCTTCTTTCTTTAGATTCTAGCATGAACATATGACATGATAGAGCTATAAGTATGATAAAATAACTTATGTGTGCTTATTTATAAAAGTTTATATGCAGACTTATCTCTATTTTATTTAACCGAGGTAAGCTGACCAGGGGACAGACATTACCGAATATATGTGAAATCAAGAGAATAACTAAGAGTTGGGACCATCTAGTACTAAAAAAAGAGAATAACTAAGAAATATAAAATTGGGCACCCCAGGGTACTCAAGTTACCCCTGTTGCCAGCGGGACTGCCAGGTATGGGGGGGTTGGTGCACTACTCCGAGGGGGTTTCCCCTGCTATGGATCAGGTGTGAAGGAAAGGGTCTGTGTGGAGGAACCAGAGTGGGAACCATGATTCTATGAGCGCTTTTTGTCTTGGTCTCATATATCCATAGAGCCAGGCTTGGAAGTGCTCTAGTAAGTGAACATGGAATATGTTAATAATCCAATGAATGGTTGGGACCGTGCCCTTGAACGCATCTAATGCAATGGTGTGTAATGTCCACATTGCAATGGGTATTATTAGGGAGTGGAGGGTAGATGGGATTGGTGACTTGATCTGGAGCGCGAAGATACTCTTTGATATTGAGAATTCATGTTCGTTTTGAATCTTGAGCAGGCGTGCGACTTCCTGCCATATAGCTTTGGTTGGGGGGCATGTTTCTAGGCGGTGATGTAGGGATCCCTCCCTTCCACATACTGCACATGTTTTGTGGAGGGAGTTGGAGCAGTCCGCCATCCTATAGGTCCTTCTCAAACAGCGCCAGGCGTTTGCTCTTATCCTTGGTTGTAGGAGTGGGTGGTGTGTCATTTTCCACATTGCTTTCTGTGTGGTTAAATCGTAGGGAATGTCCAGCATATCTAGGTATTCTATCCTAGCTATGCTTGGGGTTGTTGCGAGCATATCCCTCTGGGGGTGGTTTTCTGGGTTTCTTAATTTGAACTGGGGGCTGGGTCGTCCCCTTCCCTGTATAGTACCCATGTTCTCTATGGTCCATCCCATATGGCGGATAGTTTGGAGGATATGTTTGAAATGAGGGGAGGTTCCATGTGGACCCGTTGCAGTAGGGTGCTTGGCAAGGTATGAAAGTAGTCTGGGTGGACTATGTGGGTTAGTTAATTTGAGCGCCTGTGCAAAGTTAGTCCTTGCTGCTCTGGACCGATGTTGTTGTGGGAGGTCTGGAGCAAGGTTTTCCTTTATCCAGGTACCTAGGATGTGATTGGCATGGCTCTCAAAATCTATTAGTCCCATGCCTCCACTTGAGCGTGGGCCAAATAGTGTTTCCATCCATATAGGAGGGTGAGATCCAGGCCACAGCCAGCCCTGGATAAGCGCGCGAATTGAGATTATAAAGGTAGGTGAGAAGGCTATCGCATGGGCCTGGTACCACAGTATTGGGAGGATGAGCGAGTTGGCAACTGTAACTCGTCCTGTTAGTCCTAGGGTTCTTCCCTTGAGGGAGGCGACGCGTTTGGATACCCATTGTAACAGGTTGCTTTCCATTGTCTCATTAGCATATCCCCCTGATTCTAGCCAGATTCCAAGGTGTCAGACAGGAGTGGTGGCGGGAGGTGTTGCAAAGGGTAATATAATTGAGTTTTTTTCTTCGAGTGTTGGTGTGAGTTTCTGATGTTGTGGCCCAATTGTTTGTGTATTTGCCTAAGAGGATGATTTCTGTCTTTCTTTTGTTGAGCGATGCATTGCTCACCTTGGAGTATTCCTCTAGAGTGTGTTACAGCTGTCGGGCATCTTCATTGTTTGCTATACCTGCTACGTAGTCATCTGCAAAGGCCAGTATCTTGACTGTTGGTTGTCCTTGTGCGGTTATCCCCCATGAGACATGAGTCAGTTACTCGGAGGAGCAGGTCAAAGATGAAATTGTATAGCAGTGAGCTGAGGGGATCCCCTTGTTTGAGCCCTCTGTGTGGTTTAATCTTGTTTGTTAGGAATACAGGGCCGCATAAAGCCATGGTTGCAGATTCTGTTAGGAGCATCGCCCATTTTATGAATCTTGGTGGGAGTTTGAAGCCCTGTAGACATTTTTAGGTATTGCCAGCTAACACGGTCATACGCCTTTTCCTGATCTAAGAAGACCAGGGCACCAGTTGCTTTGGATTACAAATGTTTGCAACAGGGTGTATGTTGTTCCATATTGATCGCCCTGGTATAAACCCAAACTGGTTGGGTGATAGGGCGTCAGATGCAATTGCGCCTAATCTAGCTGCTAGAATTTATGTTAGAATTTTTGTGTCAGTGTTGGAGAGTGCAATTGGGCGCCAGTTGGCCAGATCCAACTTGTCACCCTTTTTGTACAAGGTTATAACGTAGGATTCATGGCCTCCTGGTAATAGGCGTGTTTCCAACAAACTCTGGTTCATTGATGCCAATAGGAGGGGGCGATTTGTTGAAAATATTTTTGTAAAATTCGTAGGGTATCCCATCAGGCCCTGGGCATTTCCTACGTGGTGCACCGCGAATTGTTTCCCAAAGCTCCTCCCGTGTGATAAGGGATAGTTATTGTAATTTGTGGGTGTACTTTGGCAGTTTGAATAAGTTTTTTAATTTTTTGTGGATCTGTTGGCATATTGCGATATAATTCAGTGTAATAGCGGTGTACTTCTGCCTTGGCCTCCTCAGGGTAAGTTGCCACAGTGCCGTTGGTCTTGTGGACCTGTGTGCACGTGGGATGGTTTCTGTGGGAGTGGAATTGGCAGAAAAAGTATGTCAAACAGGTTTCGCCTTCCTTTATGAACTTACCTTTGTTCAATACTTTAATTCTGTGTTGGTGTTCAAAGATGAGATTGTTAAGTCAGGCTGAAATTTCTGCCCATTTGCGTCCCCAATTAGGGCTATAGCCAGATCTCGGAGTATTTATTTCCAGGTGGTCTAGTTCTGCCAAGGTACGCTTGATTGTGGCTGTGTCCGCGGTGTACTTGCGTGATGCAATATGTCGGGTTTTTTTGATTAAATCTTTTTTGAAATTTTCCCATGTTCCAATGGGATCTGAAGTGAATGGGGCTGTGAATTCTGGGTTTGTAGCCTTGTTTTTAACCCAGTCAGATAGCTCAGGCAATCTTGTATTTTCTGGGTGAAGCTTTCTCCAAGGCGACACCTGTGTGTGGGATTGGGTTAGCGAACTGCACCATAACTAATTGGTGATTAGAAAAATTGATCTTTTTTGTTGTAAATTTGGAGTTTCTTGATTGGTGGGACTGTGGGATGAAGATGTGGTCAATACGACTCATTGATATGAGCAGTCCCTCACGTATGTTGGGTCTTGTCATATGGGGAAGGATTGGTGAATTGGGAGGAAGAGCATCCTGTAAGCCAAGAGATGCCTTCATTGTGCGATATTCAATGTGTCCAGGTGGGTATCCCCTGAGATTAGGCCATCGATCTGTATTGGGGTTATCCCAGCAGTTAGAATCGCCTAACATGATGATATCTGATGGGAGGGTGAGGGTAGAAATTTTTTTCAAAAAAATTTTTCTCTCAGTTGCAGTGCACGGTGCGTAGATACATGCTAATGAAATTATTTCATCTTGGCATGTGATTGTTGCTACCAGGACTCAACCGTGCAAGTGTGATGATGAATTTGTAATTTTAAATTTTTTGTTGTTTTGGACTATCACCCCACAGTGAGATGTCCATACTGATTGTGATGGTGCGACCCTGGTTGACCAGGATTCTTCTTCCCTTGTAGGCAGTGGGTTTCTTGGATGGCCAAGATGTCTACAAGAGGTTTTCGCAGGAATGCCAGCTTTTTGGCTTGGGATGTATGAGCCCTGGCTCCCACGATATCTAACATCCCTATTGACACTGAGGTGCTCTTGGCGCCTCAGGAGTGGTTGGGAGGACCCTCTGGTCCTATCCCACCGCGGCTCATTTTGGCCATGCTCCAGCCTGTACTCCAACTCTTTCACTGCCATTGTTGGTTCCCTTGATCTGACCCAATGATTCAAGGGAAATGCAGTTTTTGCATTTGCATCAACTTTTACTGCACAGGTCTCATGTTGATTTGATGCGGGTTGTTGATTGGATTTTATATTTTTGAGGTTCAACTTTGTTGCATTGTGCACCACATTTTCATCCAAATTGTGGTTGCATTGTTCCTCAGTATGTGCATGACTGATGACGCTTTGTGGCTCAGTCTGGTTATTGTGAAAATTTTCGACCTGGGCATATTGTTCTGATTGGTTGGTTCAGTGAATATCTGAAATATCCTCCTGAATTTGTCCGTGGTTAATGGCGGATTCCGCGTGTGCCGCCGCTTCAGCCTCTGCTCTCTTGCGGGCTTTTTGTGCTGCTTTACGCTGTTTACTTATAACTGGGTCCACAATGGAGTATAGTCCATCTTAACCCCAGCGGAATGGGTGGTGGCCATCAGTCATTTTGGCGAAGTTTTTATTATCTTCGTCCATAGCTTCTTCACAAAAATCATTTTCCATTAAGCCCTCTTTTACAGGGCATGCATGTTCCTTGTGGCCCAGTGAGCCACAGTGGTTACAAATGGGTGGTGCGCATTCCGGTGTAACTTGGAACGCAGCTGACTGGCCCCCATCTGCAAAGTAAAATTCTGCTGCACGGGGAATTCTGGATAAATCCTCTTCCACTTCTGGGAAGGGGTTGATTACAGCAATAGCTTTGCCCGTGAACAGGTCGGGCATTAAGCAAAATTGCTGTAATTCAAGTTGTTGGATTTCTCTGTAGGCCACAAAACCTTTGTGGAGGTATTCCTTGATTACCTCACAAGGAAGGTTGGTGGGGAGCGAGTCAAAGGAGATAAACAAAGTTTTTGCTTTGTTCCATCTGGTGCGCGCGGTGCGCACAATTTTTTGCCCTCAGGGAGGGAAATTTCCACGCAGATTTTTGCTGCGGCATTGGCTTCATTGGCTGTTTCAAAACCAATATTAATCCAGCCACGGCCCATGTTGTTGGTGGCTACGTACACCGCATTAGGGAAAAGTGAGGGCTGTGCCTCACATGTTTTCTCCCACAGGGTTGGTGACTCATCCCCAAGGAAGAGTCTGATCCCGTGTTCCACCTTTGACAAAGGTTGGTTGAATTGAATGTACATGTATTGCGCGTGCTTTACAGTAAATACCATAACCCAGATGGTGTCTGAGTTTGCAATTTCTTTTCAGATTGGGTTCCTGGTCCCCCTCCAGGGCGTTTCTTGCCCTTAGTTGCACCGTTAAGTGCACTGCTTGCCGCGACGCTCACCCATGTTGTATTATTTTTGTTATTAAAGTCTCATCTTTCCTGTGTGTGATTATCCAAATTTGCTGTTCAAATCGAATCGTAGACCTAAATAGATTGTTATGAGAAAGAAAAGCCAGACTTATCTCTATTAAAAATCCTTTTTTAACTAGTTTGAAATCCCTGAGTTTGCTTAAAAAGAAGATAATTTTACCAGATCTTGTGCAGTCTGATCCTTACATCAAACTAATTAGTAAAGTCTCAACTCATACCAATAATCACAGGTTGAGTTATCAGAAAATTAAATTAAAGGGAATTGGATAGAAGATCAATTTCCTAAGATAAGGAACCCAAGGTACAGGAGCAGAGATTAATCTGGCGGAGTTGTTCCCAAATGCTCCAAATTGTGATAAAATGGGATACTGATCTTTTCAATTGATGATTTGGGCATTTTTAAGAGCTTGAGTTAGTATAAAAGCATAAATAACAGTTTATAAGCTGATATATCAGGATGAAGACAAAATTCAATTAGTTAGTTTTGTCTTCTAGTGTGTTTTAAAAATTGGAATAAAATATTGCAGTTGATCTTATTTAATGATATATGGTTTATTTATATTCTGATATATCAGTTCTGGAGCATGAGCTCAGAAGGTGAGCTAGGTCAGGCACTGGCCTCATTCTTGGTGTTGTCCTATGGTCAAACAACGCTGTTAGCATGTAGCGTCGCCAGGACTGTTATTTGGTATTATGCTGTGAACTAAAGATATTGCTACAGAATCATGAATTGGTATCGCTGGCTATGCATTGCGTGGTCTCATATATGGCTAGTGCTGACCAATGCATTTGTGGCGCGGTAAATTGAACCCTTACATTACATTAGATGTAAATCAAATACGATTTTTTTGGTTTTGTGGGGGCCTTGGGAAGAGGTTGTGGTCTTGGAAGGGGGAGGTATGATATCAACATGTGTTAAGTGTGGTATTAGTCAGGTTTTCCTATGCGTTCTTGATGCATGAAATGGTTCATGTATGGGTTGCTGTTATGACAAAATCATTGTAGAAGCCTGCTGTGCCCAAATTCAGTAATAAGCAAATATCCCTGCCTATGGAGGCATTATAAAAAAATCATCAGCATTTGCATAAGTTCATTTCAGGCACGTCTGGCCCAGGTGACAGGAGTGGATGCTCCTATTTTGCTTTAGATTGCTAAAGTGGTGGATGAGTTACCATTGGACTTGGAAGGATGAATAAAAGATTTGATCAAAAAGCAGTATCAGCTCCCAGGTTCCATGGATGAATGTTTAGATTTGGTAGATCACATGGCCTGCCTGGACGATGCTAAAAGATGAAGCATGGTCAACATTATTTTTTGTCAGCCAAGTGCATAGCTCAGTGGAGGAGTACATGCAGAGTTTTCATCCCCTGTAAAAGGCAGCTTGGGCCGCAGATTTGCAAATGTTATGAATGTTCAGGCAGGGTTTGCAGCTAGATCTTCTTATGGAGTTGCAATGGAGAAAATCCAGGGTACTTAGGTGGAAAAAATCGCGCTGATTCAGAGGGTTGAGAAATAGCTTTTATTGGCATGAAACTGTCTTAAAGGCTCAATGTCCCCAGGAAAATGCAGTCAATGGCGGGTGGCCACTAAGGTAATTGTAGTTGCATACCTCATCCCATAACTTTGGAAATATATAGGAGGCAAGACAAGGAATTTAAAGAGTTTAAATAAATTAGCAAACCATGGGAAAGAAAAGAAGAATGTATTCAAATACACAGGCCTTCAAATTTACAATTTAAATAAATTTCTTTTAAGAAAATACTTCTTTTCTTTATCCCTGTTTGTTTATTCCAATGAAGCTGTATGCAAAAATTAGAACAGAGGATGTGATGGCCCTGACTGATATGGGAGCAAAGGTGAACTACGTTGAGCTTTCATTACCAAAAGGCTGAAGTTGATAATTCAAAAAGGACCCAATGTCTTCTTAGCTGATGTGTCAAAAAGGCTCCCTTGGGTAGCGTGAGCTTCCCAAACAGGATATTGCAGGATCTATTTAATTTCAAGGAAAACTTCTGTTCCATGGAAAAAATTTGGCCCATCTGGTGGTTTTGGGGATGCAGTGGTTGTAACAGTTCTAGCCAATAATTGATATACCAATCTGAGAGGTTATCTTGATTCCAAGGGATGGGTCTCTTATGAAGTGTAGGTTTGTAATAGGGGATTCTCATCCCGTGAAATTAAAGAGTGTATGATTGGTACAAGCGAAGGAGTTGTTGGAGGTGTACTGGGATACTGAGGGAGTATTTAAACCTAAGAGTTTTTGCCTTTCTTCTATGGGCCCATTTGCTTTCTCATTTTGGTATGAAGATGGGGCGGAGCTACCCAAAAGATGCCCCTTTGACCCTCTCAACCATCGGGCAAAATTCGCGTTGGAGGAGCACATTAGACCAATGCTGAGTGAGGGGCTAATTGTGCCTTCCATATATTCCATAGTATCCCCAGTGCTGTTAGTACCAAAGGCAAATGGGGAGTTGCGGTCATGAATGGACTTCTGACAATTGAAATCTATTACGGAGCCCAACTCCTATCCAATGCCACTAAAAGATGATATTTTTCCAATGGTCACAGGGTGCACAATCTTTACAAAATAAACCTCATGGATGCTTTCAACCAAGTTCCAGTAAAACCTAAACAAGAAAGATATATGCCATTTTAGTGCCACCTGGGGATGTTTTAATACTGAATGATGCCGTTTGGTTTGTGAAATGCCTCAGCGGTTTTCAACGCGTGATTGATCATGTCCTGGGGGTATAATCAGCCGCTGTTTTGTGGCTTACATGGACAATATCCTAATATTTTTTCATTCAGAGGAGGAAATTGTGAATGATGTGCGAAAGGTTTTTTGATTCAATTTCCAAAAAATGCTCAAGGATGAAGCCTTCCAGATGCAAGTTTACCCAAATCCTGGTAACGTGCTTGGAAAAGTGGTGTTCCAGGATGGCCTTAGGATTTTCCCAGACAAGTTGCATGCTTTTCAGGAATAGAAGACTCCAACTGATCAAACTGGGGTGTGGTGTTCTTTAGTAATGGTGAACTTCCAATGACGTTTTTTTAAGAGATTTGCCAGCATTTGCCTATTCTCTCATGCACTTGATGGGAAATTTTCCATTTATATTGGGAAAAGAAGAGAATCAGGCATTTAAAGAGTTGAAGGAGAAGTTGCTCTCAGCTCCCATTTTTGCCACCCAGATCATAGGAATCCATTTGTGGTCAATATGGATACCTCAAATTACGCTGTGGGAGCAGTTCTGCTACAAAAAGGGGAGGACGGGTTGGAACACCATGTTTGCTATTTTAGTCACAAAATAATACCATTGGAAACCAACTATCTAATATACAACAAAGAATTGTTGGCAGTAGCATCAGCCCCAAAGGAATGGCAACAATACTTTCTTTACATCCGCCATCTTTTGTGATTCAAACAGATCACAAGGCTTTAATATAAGTTGGTCCTTTAGGAAGATGGACCAGAGACAGGCTTGTTGGCACGCGGAGTTGGTTCAGTATAATTTTCAAGTGGATTACTATACAGGATTGACAGATACCATCACAGACAGGCTTAGTTGGTATGCAGGGTTAGCATGAAAAAAGGGAGAGTTGGAGGAGTTTAACATAGCTACTATGTTCCAGCTAGACCAATTTGTAACAAAGAAAGGTAGAGGAAGTGGGTTAGGTGAAAAAATCTATAAGTCGCAATAGAAAGTTCCATCTGGTGAAGGGTATGGGACGAGTTGTTGTAAGTGCGATGAAATGAACAGCACTGCAGGTATGATAAGAAAGGGGGTTGTTGTATCATAATTCGCGAGTATGGACTCCTTGTCAGCCATTACAGAGGGTGGTGTTGCAGACCTCACACAATCATCTGTTAGCGGGTAACCCTGAGGTCAGGAATATATAGAGTTAATGCAGTGAGACTACTCATGGCTGGGCCTTTGAAATAATGTCATGAAATACGTCAGAGAGTGTCTAATCTACGTAATGTCAAAGAACTTGAGGAAGGCTCCTGCTGGCAAATTAAAACCTCTTAATTCTGGATCTTCCATGGGCCTCAGTTTGTGTGGACTTCTTAATGGGCCTACCATGGGTCCAAGGAAAGAATGCTAACATGGTGTTAGTTGACTGTTTAACCAAGTATGCCGAATTCTTTATTATGAAAAACTAATTTTTCAGCAAAGATAAAGTGAGAATCTTTGTAGACGAAATGTTCTCATGGTTTATGGGCTACCCACAGAGATCATCTCAGACAGCAGGCCCCAGTTATCTTAAGTTTTTAGTCAAGTTTGTTGGAAAATTTAAAATCCTTCAATGCCAATTCTCAGCATATCATCCCAATCAGAAGGGCAAACAGAAGATATAATATTACTCAAGCAATATCTCTAATTCTACATCTCCTCCCAACAAGATGACTGGGTTTTGTGGGTCTGGTTAGCTCACTTTGCCCACAATAATAAATTCCAGTCTTTGAAAGGATTGTCATGATTCTTTACTAACCATGGACTAAATCCTACATTGGATGGAGAGTTAGGTAGTAAGGTTTGTCAGGGGGCGGATGAGATAGCTCACATCATGTCCAGCGTTGGGTTATAGTAAATAGAAACTTGGGACAGGGTATTACACAGCAAAAACAGCAAGTGGATTGGCATAGGGCTCCAGACACCCATTTTAAAACTGGAGATTGGGAATTATTTCAGAAAAGAATTACTATGTACCAGTGAATAGTTGGAAGCCATGTATGGTAGCCTTAGGCCCCCATAAGGTTCTTCATGCCATAAATGAAGTTGCATTTGAACTAGAGCCGCTAGAGGGGTCTAAGGCCCACCTGGTTATCCATGCATCACAGCTGCGTATAATTAAAAAAGAGAGGCATGATTGGCCTGTACCATTAAGCCATCAGAATGATGATGGATGGGAGTATGAGGTTGAACAGATCTTGAATGCGCGTTGAATCAGAGGAGGCTGGAAGTTCTTAGTAAAGTGTAAGTGGTAGCCTGTGGTTAAAGTGACTTGGCAGATGCAGGAGAAATGCACTTAATGCCCAGAGAAAATCTAGGAGTTTTCGCATTTCTGGGGGTGATGTAATGGATCTGGCGCAGCTTGATCCTTACATTGATCTAATTAGCAGAGACATATCTCATACTGAAAATCTATAGTTCAAATTATCAGAGATCTATTCAACAGGGAAATGGATAGTGGATTGTTTTTCCAAAGGTAAAGGAACCTGAAGTAAAGGAGCGGAGATTAATCATGCAAAACTATTCTTGAATGTCCCAAATGCTCCAAATTGTGATAAAATGGGATACTGAATCTTTTCAGATTATGATTTGGGCGTCTCTTGAGAGCCTAAGTTGGTATAAAAAGATTAAATAACAGTTTAGAAGCTGATATATCAGGACTAAGACAAAAATATAAAGAGTTATTTTTGACCCCTAGTGTGACTTAACATACTAGAATCAATATTGAATTTAATATTATTAAAAGTATATAATTGTTTATTTTATATTCAGAAACATCAGTTTGATGTATGATCTCAGACAGTGTGCTAGGTTGGGGCCGGCCTCATATTTCACATTGTCATAGGGTAAACAATGCTGTTAGCATGTAATGTTGTTGGTACTGTCATTCAGGATTTAGTTGTGAACTACAGATATAGTGTATGCATTCATGGATTAGTATCAGCTTGCATAACCATTATGTAGTCTTATACATGGCTAGTGCTTCCCAAAATCAAGTATGGCGGACTGTCATGAACCCATGTATCACTGTCATCAGGCTAATTTAATTTCTTCTGTAAGGCCTTATGGGTTACAGGTGCACAGGATCAATTTGATATTCAAAGTGATAGATATTTACTGAGCGTATGAAGAATATTAGTCCAGTAAAGTTCTTAAGATGCGTGACTATGACCTTACTCTGGCAATTTATATGATTATCTTAACTCTCACTTAGGGTAATTTGTTGAATGCAGATGATTATAACCCCTTTAGGGTAGTTGGCATATGAAAAGGTGAACCAATCTCAAACGCTTCAACTATAAGTAAAACCAATAATCAGTTGTAACTCAAGTGTTTAAATATTTAATTTAATTTATTGCGGGGAAGGCTGACCATGGGACGGACACTTCCGAATATGACTCAGGAAAGACAAACTTAGTACCAGGGGAGGCACCCCAGAGAAGCAATGCTATCTCTTGTTGCCAGCGGGAACGCCACTTATGGGGAGGGGAGGGAACGTGTGAAGGGGCCGTAGCCACTATTGAGCACGTGTGGAGGAAGGGGTCTGATTTGATGAACCAGACTGGGAACCAGGAGGAGACCAGCTGTTGGCGATGCGGTGGGAGGTATCCAAACATCCACGCTTGAAAGTGGTCCACCAAATGAGACCGTAATCTGTGGACAGCTTCTGGGAGGTTGGGGATGGAGCCAGCGATGGCATCCAAGACAATCGTGTGGAAAGTCCACATGGTGATTGCAACCACCAGAGCACGGAGGGAGGGTGGAAGGGGGGAGGCCTTTGATGAAGCAAACATATCTCCTGACAGACTGAAGGGATGCGTTTGATCCTGGCCCAGCAGACGTTGAACTTCGCGCCATATCACTTTAGAGGTGGGGCACTTCTTCAGGCGGTGGAACAGCATTCCATACTGGCCACACACGACACAAGATGAGTGTAAGGCGTTAGAGCGCTTAGCTGTATGATACACCCACCTCAGGCAGCGCCACACATGGGAGTGGACTCGAGGCCGCAACAGAGGATGGTGTGCGTCTTTCCAGATAGTCTTTTGGGCTCAGTGGAATAAGGGATGTCCATCATGTCCAGGTAGTCCACCCTGGATAGGACATGGGGTCGAATGAGGATCACGCCATCATGGATGGGTAGCCCCTGTACCTCTTGTGTGAACTGAGGAGAGGGGCGGCCTCTTCGGGTTGTATGTCCGCTAATAAAATTCTCCACTCTGCGCTTCGCATGGAGAGTAGGATTCGTTTGTAGTGGGTTTTAGTCCCGTGAGGACCTGTGGCCAATGTGTGTGATGCGAGGTATTTCATCAGGGAGTGGGGGTTTGATGGATTGTTGAGGCCCAAGGCTCAGGAGAAGTTGGAGTGGTCTGCGCGGGACCAGTGTTGGGATGGGAGTGTAGGAGCAGTGACGGCCGCGATCCAGGTGCCCAGGATCTTGGTAGCATGGGCTTTGAAGTCAAGCAGGCCCATGCCACCTTGATGATGAGGGCCAAACATGACCTCTAGCCATACTGGTGGAGGGCGGCCTGACCAAAGCCATCCTTGCAGCAAAGCATACAGGGATTTGAAGAAGCTTGGGGAGAAGGGGATGGCTTGGGCTGCGAACCAGATTTTGGATAGGAGCATAGAGTTGGCAAGAACAACCCTGCCAGTGAGGGTAGTAGGGTGGGCTCTGAGAGAGGCGATTCGCTTCGTCACGTTATCCAGTATACGGCACTCCATTACTGCTGACGCATATCCGCCTGCCTCCATCCACACGCCCAGATGGCGCACCGGTCCTATGGTAGGACGTGGCACGAAGGGGAGCACCAGTGGAGCGGTGTGTGTTGAGTTAGTAAGGCGTGGACGTGGGCGAGCAGATGGGCTGGGTTGATAACTAATTGCTGGGGTCCAGCAGTTCTGAAACTGACCAAGGAGGATGATTTCGGTTTTGGAGGCGT
Organism: Massospora cicadina; assembly: GCA_022478985.1. Lineage (NCBI taxonomy): Eukaryota > Fungi > Entomophthoromycota > Entomophthoromycetes > Entomophthorales > Entomophthoraceae > Massospora > Massospora cicadina. Next base: position 31,737 of record JAKSZP010012517.1, read on the forward strand.
TCAGTGCCGCGTTGCTTACCCAGGAATATTCCTGGATGAGGGCTTCAAGCGCGCGTGCATCTTTGTTATTAGACACCCCCACCACACAATAATCTGCAAATGCCATCATCTTGACTGGGGTTTGGCCTGGCACATGGACCCCAGTGAGTTGGGCATTCACATTTCGCAGTAGTGGGTCAAGGCTGAAGTTGTATAAGAGTGGGCTCAGGGGGTCCCCTTGTCGCAGGCCCCTTTGAGGATGGACTACTTCCGTTAGGAAACCTGGGCCGCGCACTGCCATTGTTGCAGATTCCGTGAGCAGCATCACCCAGTTAATGAAGCGGGGGGGGTAGGCGGAATTGATGGAGGCAGGCCCTTAGGTATTCCCAGTTTACTCTATCATAGGCCTTTTGTTGGTCCAAGAATACCAGTGCCCCAGAGGCTGTGGACTGACATGCATTAGCCACAGAGTGCACGTTATCCCAAATTGACCTTCTGGGGATGAAACCAAATTGTTCTGGGGGAGATGGTGGCAGATGCTACAGTCCCTAAACGGTTAGCCATGATTTTTGTTAAAACTTTGGTGTCTGTGTTTGTTAGAGAAATGGGGCGCCAGTTGGCTAAGTCAAGCTTATCCCCTTTCTTGAAGAGTGTGACAGTAAAGGCCTCATGTCCTCCTGGTAGGAGGCGCATTTCCAACAGGCTTTGGTTAAGTGAGGCTAGCAGCAATGGGGATATATACCTGAATTTTTTGTAGAACTCATATGGAATGCCATCTGGGCCTGGGCATTTTGGTTTGGCTCACTGCAAATGGCTGTCCATAATTCATTTGGAGTAATTAAATTCATTATTTCTGGGTATCAGAAAACGGTGCATATATGAGCTCGGTTGAGAAATTCTGCCATTTCAGCTGGCTGAATTGGTTCAGCTCAGTATAACTCAGAGTAATATTTTTGCAAATCAATTGCCACTTCAGCCGGTGTGTCCACAATGGAATTATCCGATCTTTGCACCTGTGTACAGGCCACACTCTGGCATGGTGCAAAAAATTTTTTAAAGAAGTATGTGGTGCACTTGTCGCCTTTAGTGATGCGTGTGGCCCTGTATTGGACACAGACCCAATGTTTGTGTTGCCTTTTGAGGGTGTTGAGGTAGGTGGCTGCCTCCGCCCACTTCCAGCCCCATGCAGGGCTGTATCCTGTGGCTGGAATGTTGGACTCCAAGTGGGCCATTCCACCAGAGTGCACGGGATAACCGCCGATGTGGCTTGTGAGCATCTGGAGGAGAGATGGTGATAGTGGTGGATGGTGTCCTCTTTGAAAGTTGCCCATGTGGAAATGGGGTCCGCGCAAAATGGTGCAACAAACAATTTTGCCAAAGTTGCCTCTTCCACCCACGTGGAAAATCCTGGCGACGTGAGCTCGGGGGGGGCAGATTTTGCACCAATGTGGGGCCTTTGCAACTGTGATGGGTAAGTGGTAGGTTATCGAGACCAGTCAGTGGTCAGAGAATTCAATTTTCGTTGTTTTGAAGTGGGAGATGTGGGGTTGGAATATCGCTGGCATTAAAATAAGGTCGATGCAGGTCATAGACCTTAATTGGACATTGTGGATGTGGGGACGCGTCATGTTTTTGAGCAGTGGGGCATGTCGCAGCAGCGCATCCATTAACCCAAGGGTGGCTTTTAGAACGCATAGTTCTACATGACCCTGTGGGGCGTGGGGTGAGGGAGGCCACTGGTCCATTGGTGAGGTTAGCCAACAGTTCATGTCACCAACTAGGAAAGAATCAGGGGGTAGTGGGAGGGATTTGACCAATGAGAAAAATTCCTGACGCTTGTGTGCACCATTTGGGGCATAGATGTTGACGATTGCGTGCACAACGTCAGCCCACGAGAAGGTGATGATGAGCACTCGGCATATAGGAATATTTCTGAGGATGTGAATTTGAAAAAATTATTTTTCCAAATTAGCACCCCACAGTGCTTTGACCAAAAGGATAGGGATGGGAGGAGCATTGTTTTCCAAGCTTCCTCAGAACCTCATGGACAGTGGGACTCCTGGATGGCCAGTATATCCACTGGTAAATTGTGTTGTAAAAAACTCAGTTTCCTAGCCTGGGATGGGGAGGCCTTGAGTCCGGCGATATTCAACGTCCCTAGAGTGAAGGTTTCCCCCATCGCACCTTAGGTGTGAGGGGTGGGCCCCCAGGCCCACCAGCCTCTTCAAGGTCCCCACGGGCTTTCACAGCAGCACAGGTGTTAGCAGCAACGCTATCAGAGATTTTGTTAATTTTTGCGGAAAGAGTCGCGTTGGCTTTGGCCCTCACTTTTTGTTTTCCCAACGTTGGACAAATTTTTTGTGGTGCGGATGAGTTCAGTGCACCATCAAGCGGGTCAAAAAAAATTTTCAGTTGGGATAGGTCCCAAGTCAGTTTTGACCAGAGCTTGGGTGCAGCGATTGGGTGAGATCAAATCTCCCATCAGATCCTCAGATTGAGTGGCCCGCTCAGCATGGGCTTCCCAATCTGATTGGTTGATGGATTCTCGAGTCACTTCCACCACAAAGGTCTCCATGTCCTCCTGGCGTTGTGAGTGTGGGATGGCGGTGGTGGCCTTGGCCGCTTCCTTGGCCGTGGCCCTATGGGCCTGCTTGGCCTTCTTCCACTCCTGTGGGGAGATGGGCTTTACCAATAGGTAGCAGCCTTGTGCTCCCCATGGGAAAGCCTCCTTGGTGCTTGCGGTTGGTTTGTAGTGCGCCTCTCCACTGGCCATAGCCGCCAAGGGGTGCTCTTGGAATGTGACGCCCTCCTTGATGGGGCATGTGTGCACCTTATAGCCGAACGTGTCACAGTGGGTGCAAATGGGGGGGCGCTGTCCACGGTTACCCAGAATGGGTGGGTGGTATGCCCTGCAATATCAATAAAAGTGGAGTGTGGGATCTGGGTTAGGTCCTTCACAATCTCCTCAGTTGGGGTCAGAACTGCGATGGCTTTGCCAGTGCACAGGTGTGGCATCAGTGTGAAGCATTGCATTTCAAAAGATTGTATTTCGCCATATATGGCAAGACCATCTTTCAGGTGTTGCTCCAGAATGTCACGTTTTACCGTAGTAGGCAAAAAGTCAAATGTGAGGAAATTTTGGTTTGATTTTGCCCATCTGGTGCGTTTGGTTTTGATGACCCATTGCCCTTCGGGGAGGTCAACCACTATGCACACCGCTGCAGCCTTGTCTGCTGCTATTTTGCTTTTGAACCTAGGTCCAGCCAACCACGTGACATGGAGTGAGGTGCAACGTACACCACGGTCAGGAAAATTTTGTGTACATCTTCACAAAATTTTTCCCATAAGGCCATTTTTTGGATGTCCAGATACACATGGACTCCAAATTCCACTGACAAAAGTGGCTGGGAGTGTAGCATGTTGATGTACTGGTTGCATCATGCTTGCCACGCAAGTATCTCCGGGGAAATTGTGCCCACTGGTTTTTTGAGATTTTTGTCTATTCCGCCAGATTCTCCGGGGCGTTTTCAAACGTTGGAGGCCGCGGGCCTTCCGCCTGCTCCTCTTACCTTGCTTGCCCAACTGCTCCCTGACATGGGCGCAGACTAATCTCCTCTGTGAGATTATCAAACTAGATTTAGTCTTGAATTGAATAGGTTGCAAAAGTGTTTGCAACGAGAAAGAAAAGTTTCAAGTGTTTAAATATTGATAAAATTAAATTAGACTTTATTATTAAAATTAGGGCTATTATATAGGGAGAGCGTAATAGAAGCCATGTGGTAGATATTATTTTGTGGCTATCATAATTATCTCAGCACACGTAGCCAACCTTATTTGGTATTGGTTTATAATTCAGGCTAACTTCCTAGAAAAGCATTATCCCAAACTTAGCTAGCCCCAGCTGATCATCCATAGAAGTAGCGTGTTAAGAATCCACAATATTAAAAGATTAAAATGATAGTTGCAACCTGTCAGACAATTGCCTTCCCGTTTAAGGGAAAAGAATGATTTGGGTGCAAATAGTCCTAATGATGGGGGAGTTGACCCCTCACCAACTCAAATTTGGTGCTTGTCAGATAATTACCTATTCAATTTTATAATAAATAATTTTTCATATTTTAATAAGGATAAAATCAGCCCAAAAACCCTGGTCCATTCTCTGTGGAATCCTTCAAATGGGGGTAATACTTCCAACACCCTCCTCGATCAAATGACCCTATAGTTAAGGGCAGGGATACGCCAAGCCTGCAGCAAAATTAGAGGAGTTGCTCCGAGGGTCCTCCCTGTTCCAATTATAATATTTTTAAGCACCTACGCTGTGACCACCCCCTTTTATAGGCTTGGAGGGGGTCCCACAGGGTGCAACGACTTTCCCTCATGGTGATTGGCTAAAATATATCAGATCTTTTCTTCATGGACTTGTCCTACCTACTCTTAACTCTCCATTGGCTGTTCCAGTTAAAGCAATGTGAGTTTCAAGAGCTCTATTAGGTCAAACACCCATATTTCCTAAATAGGCTTGAAGCTATCATCAAATTTATGCCTTTCTCGCTTCAAGCCCCAAGTTGTTTTAGATACTAAGCAGTGAGATCAATATAGGGTTCACTTCTTACCTGCTCACCGCCACTAATAAAAATTTATAAAATCCAACCTTTATTTTAATTTATAAGTATTATTATCTTAACTAGTAGTCACAAAACCCCCCTCATTTATTTCAGCAGTTGAGATAGATACCTCTCCTGCCATATTTTTGAAATCAGGGGCTTATTTCACCTGCGAGCATACAAAACCCTGATTCCAACAAGTGGTGCTCACTACAGGAGTAGTACACCAAAAAAACACTCAAAATGGAGGGTTTGGGGTAATTAACCCTTACAACCTCTCCGCTGTTTCCAAACCCCAGCTAGTTTCCCTTGAACAACAACTAGCCAGCACTTTACTATGACTTAAAAAGCTCAAACAGCGCCTTTTTAATTCCTTGAAAGAATGGTTTACCCCTGTGTGAGGGTAGCATTGCTTCGTTCATATATGTCTATAAATCTGTCATGCAAGGCGTTACTGACCACCAGAAATTTCAGAACATCCTTCCTTGTTTATGTCGCCTGGCCCAAGAGATGATGGTCCCTCATATAGACACTCTGCGCACCTGGGCCAAAGTTAAGAAAGCTCTTGTAGCTGACTTTGGCTCCAAGCAGAGTCTAAATAGGGAAAAACAGGCCTTTATGAGCCTTAGTGTGTATGAAGGTGAATAGATTACTGCCTTTGCTGAGCGATTTTACCTTGCTGCCCAGAGGTTGTCAACGTCTAGCATGCTAATCCTGGATGATGCAATCTCTGCCATGTTAATTGGGTTAGCTTCTCAACCTTCTCTAGCTAGGCATATCAATTCATTAAAGAACAACTTCATAAACATCCGCTACATAAAATATTCCTTGTTAGATGTTGCTGATTTTCATACCTGTGTGACCACTAACAAAGCTGTGGTGAAACCCCACGTTCTAACATTGAGGAGTTTTCGCCTGCAGGTCAGTGGACAGTGGCTCCAACGACTTCCATGGGGCCCCCTAAACCTATCCACCCTGTAAAACCTGCTCCTTCAGTGTAACTCAAAGCAGATATCACATCATCCCATAGGTCTAGCCCTTCAAATCAGTTAATACTGTGCTTCAGCCCCAGCTCATTAAAGCCTCAGTGCCTTCCTTCCCCCAGCTAAGCTGGTAGTTGCGCGCCCAAAGGGTAACCCCTTCAACAAGGAAGGGTTTGCTGGAAAAACGCTTAATCAGAGGATAGCTACCCAACCTCATGTGCCTAACTCCCCTACCTCTATTGCTTCATTACCATTTGTTGAAATTACCCCTGAGGACGAATCTTAAGGGGGTTATGAGGATGTTAGTTACTATATACTGGGAGTACCCGCTGAAGTGGAGGTTCCTAATTGTTTGAACTCTTGAGGAGTAGACAAGACTACCAGACCTGAGGACACTTACCTCAGCCAAGTTCTAGGGTGTCCCTGTAAATCCAGGGGAACGTCCCCTTTGCGTAGATTGGGCGATATTTCCACTCCTGAACAAAAAGGGTCCTAAGAGGTCAGCTGTACCCCTCATCACCCAGGGCGATCTCGCCCACATGGTATATGAGCGCTGAGTGACAGCCTTCTCTCTTAAGATTCCTCTCCCGGTACCCACGCTCACCTCAGCTGAACTTGTCAGCCAAATTGAGAAAATCTGCGCCGAGATTACTGAATCAAAGTTAATAGGTCTGAAACCAATGGTATTAAAGCCTGACAATTGGAAAACATATAATCAAAGAGGGACAAGTATCGAGTTATTAGCCATAATTTCCAACAGTTTTGACACAGCCAGCAGTACGATTGTCAATGCAAAGCGCCCCTCAAAATCATCGGGATGAACCCTGATGGGCAGATGGTATCTTTGGGAACAATTGCAGACACTTCAAAACTCCTATTGCATGATTCAGGAGTTGCAGCTGATGTAACTCATTTGACCAGATGAATGCCCCAGTGACTGGGCACAGGCGAGATGGTCATCCCAAACCCAATTCCAACCAATTGGGAACGCCCCATGTGGTGTAGCCCTAGGGAATTCCTGTTGCTCATCAGGCCAGGCACCATTGCGCTAATCAACGAAAATGCAGTTGAGTCTCAGTTCAGGCATTTGAGGTTGAACTGACAGAGACTCAGCCTGCCACAGAATCCTTCAATGTCAATTCCAATTGAGATCATCTGCCCCCCCTCCCCAAAAAAGATTTCCAAGTTAGTTCGAATTTGAGGGATCTGATCCCTGCTTGAACTCACTACAATTGAACACTATGTAATCAGTTGCATTGCACTGAGAAAATTGTTGGTCGATTTTTCTTTCTTTATCTTTCCAATAAAATTCTTCCCAATTTCAGTTTTATGTTGAAAAACAAACTGCCTTTTCCGCCGGTATTCCAACAACCCTCAGGGTTTATGGCCGTGTTCATCTGGTATTTTGCTAGGTGTCTATATAGGATTATGGCTCATACAAGTTTATTGTCAGAACTCCTTCCTAGTTCCATAACTGTCATATCAGAAGCAGTGACACTGGCATGCTGGTTTGCCATTTGTGTGCTTTGGCACTTAAACTTTGGGCCGGTCTAAATTTAACTTGCTGTTTTCCTGACATAATCAACCAACCATTATTCCTAATCAGACCCACCTTTCTCTTAGATATTGGCGTAGCAATGGTCCCTTTTTTTCAGCTGAACCAGGTTGTGAAGAAATTTTGCTCTGGCCATGTTAGCCTAGTATCACTAAAATTGTCCAATCCACATCCCATAGTTGTCGTGGCTATTGTGCCCATGTCAGTATGTTCTGACAATCTGACTTGTGAAGGGTTTATCCCACTATGAACCTAGTGGTTTCCCCCAATCCTACTACCATCTCTTCTGTATCGCCAGATTCAACTACAGCTGTCAATAAATAGAACTTCGCCTACTTCTTACTGCCCATGAAGATTAGTGTCAGATCCCACCACGTTTCCTTTGAGGCTTTGGTGGATACCGGAGCAACGGAAATTTTATGAGTGTTGAACTAGCCCAACAATTGGAGCTTGACTGGGATGTAGGTTCTTCGGTGATGGTTGCTTCTTCAGCCTCCCAGACCTCATATATAGTCCGCCGTCCAGTTTCTTTCTCAGTACATCAGTTTAGCTTTTTCTTTCAGTTCTCAGCAATGCCAAACTTGGTGTTTATGGTTATCTTGGGGGTTGGATGGTGGCGCTGGCAACATGGCAAGATTCACCTGGAGTCAAATATGTTTTCTCTGTCAATGATCAAATGGAGGGAGAATTTCCCTTAGTTAATACCCTTGAGAAAACTCAAGGCCGTAGCTCCATCACTTCCCTCATTTCCCCTTCAGGCCTTCCATCTGATTTTCCCAAAGAATTGATGTGCTATTGAAGTAACTTTGACTCTTAGGAGGCAGACCATCTTCCCCCTCACACCAAATTTGACTTAGGATTCTGAACAATGGTACAGTTGGTGAACATCAACTGCCCCTCGTATCCACACACAGCAGAGGAGGAGGCTGCTCTTAACACCTGGTTAGACTATATGCTTAATAAAGGATGGTTGTTTTAAAATATGTCACCAATTGCCTCTCCCATCGTTTTTGCCAAGAAGGCTGATGGTTCCCTCTATCCCTGTGTGGATTATGGACACCTAAGTAAAATTACAGTGAGCGATCCCTACCCTTTTCCCCCTTAAGCAAACTATCAGTCAAGTGATTGCAAAGTCTCAAGTGTCCTTCAAGCTTGATCTCGCCAATGCCTATAAACAAATATGGGTAATGGAAGGTCAAGAATGGCTTACTGCGATTTGACCAAAATGAGGTATATTTTAATTCCGTGTAATGCCCTTTGGGTTGAAGAACACGCCAGCCACCTTTCAAAGAATGATTGATAATGTGCTGGGCGACCTCTGGTTTACGTGCGCAGTTGCATATCTTGATGACATTTTGGTTCATTCCCCAACTCCCAAACAACATACAAAAAGACTTAGAAGCAGTCGTGGCTGCTTTGCACAAGGCAGGCCTCTTTGTAAAGCCTTTAATATGAGAGTTTTATAAGAAGAAAGTTACTTTTCTTGAGAGCCTGGTCCTAAAAGCTGGTTATGCGATTCCTTCCAACAAGTTGGACGCCATCCACAAGTGGCTGACTCCAACAACCCAGAAACAATTACAAAGTTTCTTGGGCACCATCATTTTTCTAAAGAAATTTTCTCTGGCCCTTTCCCAGTTAGCTGCTCCCCTCCACCCCCTAATGGGTAAAAATGTTCCTTTCTGATGGACACCCAAGTGCCAGCAGGCGTTTGAGTCAATTAAAGAGGTGATATTATCACCCCCTATTCTAAAACATGTGGACCCCTACAAACTGTATATTTTCACTTGTGATGCTTCAGCAGTAGCAGTTGGGGAAGTTCTTCTCCAGGAGCACGATGGTTTAGAACATCCAGTTGCCTACTTTTCCCAAATAATTTCTCTAATGAGCAATCATGGGCCATTTATGATAAGGAATTGGCAGCCATAGCATGGGCGTTAACTCATGGGCGGCACCTGTTACAGGATGCCCATCATGAGTTACCTGTGCATATGGACCATCAAGCTCTTCTATATTCCACAAACCACAAAAATTGGCACATAGGCAGGCTCGTACCTATTGGGATTTATGCAGCTTCAAT
>JAKSZP010012518.1:0-40794 GCA_022478985.1 Massospora cicadina
AGTGGGCCAATTCTGCCAGCACGTGCTATAACCACCGATGTGGCTCGTGAGCATCTGGAGGAGAGATGGCGATAGTGGCGGATGGTGTCTTCTTTGAAAGTTGCCCATGTGGAAATGGGGTCCACACAAAACGGTACAACAAACAATTTTGCCAAAGTTGCCTCTTCCACTCACGTGGAAAATCCTGGCGATGCAAGCTCAGGGGGGGCAGATTTTGCACCAATGTGGGGCCTTTGCAACTGTGACGGGTAATTAGTATGTTATTGAGACCATTTGGTGGTCAGAGAATTCCATTCTCATTGTTTTGAAGTGGGAGATGTGGGGTTGGAATTTCGCCAGCGATAGAATAATGTTGATGCGGGTCATGGACCTTAATTGGCCGTTGTGGACGTGGGGACGTGTCATGTTTTTGAGCAGTGGGGCATGTCACGGCAGCATATCCATTAACCCAAGGGTGGCTTTTAGAACGCGTAGCTCTACGTGACCCTGTGGGGCGTGGGGTGATGGAGGCCACTGGTCCGTTGGTGAGGTTAGCCAACAGTTCATGTCACCAACCAGGAAAGAATTGGGGGGTAGTGGGAGGGATTTTACCGACGAGAAAAATTCCTGATGCTCATGTGCACCGTTTGGGGCATAGATGTTGATGATTGCATGCACAACGTCAGCCCATGAGAAGGTGACAACGAGCACTCGGCCATTTAGGAATGTTTCTGAGGATGTGAATTTGAGAAAAATTGTTTTTCCAAATTAGCACCCCACAGTGCTTCGACCAAAAGGATAGGGATGGTAGGAGCATTGTTTTCCAAGTTTCCTTGGAACCTCATGGACAGTGGGACTCCTGGATGGCCAGGATATCCACAGGTAAATTGTTTTGTAAAAAACTCCAGTTTCCTAGCCCAGGATGGGAGGCCTTGAGTCTGGCATATTCAGCATCCTAGAGTGAAGGTTTCCCCTTCGCACCTTAGGTGCGAGGGGTGGGCCCCCAGGCCCACCAGCCTCTTCCAGATCCCCACGGGCTTTCACAGCAGTGTGGGTATTAGTAGCAACGCTATCAGGGTTTTTGTTAATTTTTGCAGAAAGAGTCGCATTGGCTTTGGCCTTCACTTTTTGTTTTCCAACGTTGGACGAATTTTTTGTGGTGCGGATAAGTTCAGTGCACCGTCGAGTGGGGCAAAAAAAATTTTTGGTTGGGATAGGTCCCAAGTCAGTTTTGACTGGAGCTTGGGTGCAGCGATTGGGTGAGATTAAATATCCCATCGGATCCTCAGATTGAGTGGCCATTTGGCATGGGCCTCCCAATCTGATTGGGTGATGGATTCCCGAGTTGCTTCCACCACAAAGGTCTCCATGTCCTCCTGGCGTTGTGAGTGTGGGATGGTGGTGGTGGCCTTGGCCGCTTCCTTGGCCGCGGCCCTATGGGCCTGCTTGGCCTTCTTCCACTCCTGAGGGAGATGGGCTTTACCAATGAGTAGCAGCCTTGTGCTCCCCATGGGAAAGCCTCCCTGGTGCTTGCAGTTGGTTCATAGTGCGCCTCTCCGCTGGCCATGGCCACCGAGGGGTGCTCTTGGAATGTGACGCCCTCCTTGATGGGGCATGCATGCGCCTTATGGCTGAACGCGTCACAGTGGGTGCAAATGGGGGGCGCACTGTCCACGATTACCTGGAATGGGTGGGTGGTATGCCCTGCGATGTCAATAAAGGTGGAGTGTGGGATCTGGGTTAGGTCCTTCGCGATCTCCTAAGTTGGGGTCAGAACTGCGATGGCTTTGCCAGTGCACAGGTGTGGCATCAGCATGAAACGTTGCACTTTGAAAGATTGTATTTCGCCATATATGGTGAGACCATCTTTCAGGTGTTGCTCCAAAATGTCACGTTTTACCGTAGTAGGCAAAAAGTCAAACGTGAGGAAAATTTGGTTTGATATTATCCATCTGGTGCATTTAGTTTTGACAACCTGTTGCCCTTCGGGGAGGTCAGTCACTATGTGCACCGCTGCAGCCTCATCTGCTGCTATTTTGCTTTTGAAACCTAGGTCCAGCCAACTGCATGACTCGGAGTGAGGTGCAACATACACCGCAGTCAGGAAAATTTTGTGTACATCTTCACAAAATTTTTCCCATAGGGCCGTTTTTTGGATGTCCAGATACACATGGACTCCAAATTCCACTGACAAAAGTGGCTGGGAATGTGGCGTGTTGATGTACTGGTTGCATCATGCTTGCCATGCGAGTATCTCTGGGGAAATTGTGACCGCCAGTTTTTTAGATTTTTTTTCTATTCTGCCAGATTCTCTGGGGCATTTTTGAACGTTAGAGGCTGCGGGCCTTCCACCTGCTCCTCTTGCCTTGCTTGCCCAACTGCTCCCAGACATGGGCGCAGAATAATCCCCTCTATGAGATTATCAAACTAGATTCAGTCTTGAATTGAATAGGTTGCAAAAGTGTTTGCAACGAGAAAGAAAAAAATTTCCTTCATTCTTGGTTTTACTTTTTTAGTACTAGATGGTCCTGGTTTTACTTTATATTATTAGTATTTTTTTTAGTTTATTGTGGGCTAAAAGTGCCTAAACATATCAATTAAAAAAGGTCAAATTTAGACTGAAAAGTTACCAGCTCAAAATTGCGCTTTCCTGTTGTCAAACAGGAAGCTTTGTTAGTTAAGTGTTAGAACCCTTGTGAACTTGTGCTGTTGCCGCTTTTCAACAGGGACAGACTTAACTCAAAAATTTTTAATTAATTAAAGTAGATATACCCCTTACAGACCAATGATTCATCTTAGAACAAATGGTGTGCCACGCTGGACTTCTCAATACTTATAGAAAAAGTGATGTTATATGCGCTTTATCTGTAGGGGTCCCTGCAAGTTATTACTTAGGCTAAATTAATAAAACCATCCCTAGTTGGGGCTGGGATTTTCTCAGAAAGACCAGTAATCTTCTTAATAAAAGTTGTTAGCCAAATACAATCATACCACAAGCGTCTTTACTATATTTGGCTAGCTTCAGACATGTATAAATGACGCATTAATGACGCCAGACAGAGTAAGGCCTGGGGCTGACTACAGAAGTTATATAATTATGCCACAATTGAGTGGACCACCTGGCAAAGAGTGAAGAACTTCTGGAAGATTTGTAAGGAAGAGACATCTAATTAATGTGCTTCCAGATAGCTTTTTTAAACCTTTGATGGACTTCCTTTAATTCAGGCTGAGCTCTTTAACTATAATAGCTCATTCAGCCACTCTGGGAGAAAGTCAACACAGAAGATGGCACCATGAAGGTGTGGAAAAAGGCTGTTTAAAAATTGGTGCTGGTAAAAGCTTTAGAAGCAATCAAAGCTATCATCTGCTTAATTTACTTAATTGTTTATGAACAAATTTTCCAGAATAAATACAGCAGGGACTGAAAAAAATTCAAGCTACCAGGTACATGCATAAAGAGCAATACCATCCAGATATTTGTAAAAAATTAAATTAAAAGTTGTACAACAAGTTGACTGAATGAAAATTCTATGTAAAGATAACAGTAACTGTAAAAAACATCTGACACACCCAGTTAACATTAAAAGGAGAAACCTACACAAACATTTGTATGCTAGTATAATAATTTGGTTGTTTGACTAAAGTGAGAAAAAATACTGTAACTTTACTTTTCCTGAAAAGGTGAAGGTACATCCCATACTAAAAACTAAGGAACTTTATCTCAAAATTAATGTAAATAAAGCACCAAAAACAGTGTCCATGCCAAAATAACCTGAACATAACAAACATGACATTAAAGAAAATGTAACAAATCCACAAAGCCCACAACTTGGCTAAACTCCACGGGGAGTTTATGGCCTAATAAAAGTTAATGTCTAGAAAAGGCAAAATTTTAGTTAAATGTGGTCCAGACTTAAATGATGGCGGAATCAAATCTGCATTAAAATTATTTTTAATTTTATTTTAATTTTATTTTATTTGAGGTGGGCCGACCTGGGGATGATACCGCACCAATTAGGGAAGTGAAGAAAATGGGAAAGGAGGATAAAACCTGGAAAACCTCCATGCGCGGTGTATGATAGGCCAGGAACTCCATGGACCGCCTTTGCTATTCACTATCTTGGTTCGGGGCATTGGCGCACAAAACCAACACAGTCAAAATTGTCCCCTACCCAAAGTCCATTACTGGGATCGTCTGCATTAAAATTAGATAGTATACAAAGGTCAATATTTTTAAGACCTCTTAGAGGAGGTCTGTGGCGAGGCCAACCCAAAGGTTCATTTAATAAAATTTTTGATAAATCTTGTAAAAAAAGAGCTTAATAACAAAGATGTTGGTAAATAAGAAGCATTATCAGGAAAATTTTAAATTACATAGTGATCTCATTGTGGGACTATAAAAACTGACCAATAAAATCATTTACTATCCCTAGTTGTGACATTCTTAAGTAAATCCAAACTCATGTTGTAAATTGTAACTTTGCATTTATAGAACTGTAATTTATTTAAGAATGAGTCTTGAATCCCCTTTTTCAGGTAAACATATTATCTCGTTTTTAGTAATAGAGTACTTTTAAGAGATCAAGGCCAATGATGTAGAGCCTGCAACCCTATCACGTGACCCCTTAGTACTAAGCTGGTCATATTTGGCCCTTACCCAAAGTTAATCCTAGGTGTTTCAAAAATCAGGTGGGCGGCTAATTTGGTACATTTAGCCTTATTATTTCTCTTTGTTTTTACAGTTTGTAACCGCAATTATGTCATGAGAAATTACAGGAATCCTGTTTAGTGTGTAAGTGTCTAACTGGTCCAACTCTTCATCCTCAACACTAAGTGGTCACACTTGCATGGCCTTTTCATAATGTTAGTAATGACATCCTAGAATATCTCCCTTGGTCTTCAGATGGTCATGATATTATTTGATAGTCACTAATAACCTGAATAAATGGTAGAATCACTATTACTATCCTCTGCATCAACCTAAGCCATGTATGCGTTCCTGTATAACTAAATTTAACACATCAAAGTTGTCCAAAATCATCTTTTCTGATATAGGCAAAAATTTCAGTCTGTTATGGTCATTTAATTAACTGATCTAATGGGGTCTACTCAGTTATAGAAACCATAATTCTGAAACTAATGTAAATACAGAGTGAGTTAATGAAAATTTTACCTTCTATCTTTCATAAGTGGCCACTACCAATCCTCTCTATTGCATTGATATTTGTCAAGTGCTACATCAGCTTACTGCATCAGTCATAATTTAATAGTTAGTATGTATTTAATTGAATTTATCAAATAGTTGTTTTTCCAACTACTTTCTGAGATGTAAAACTTTGTCAGACATTCTCTTTCTCAACTTAGGAAAAAGAATGTTGGAGCTACTAGGGCTCCCAAATCTGCTATTATGATTGGACCATCTCCTGCCTGAACATCAAAGAATAACGGGGATTTCAACAATATGAGTACCCATAGTGAAAAGACCCTAGTGGATTCTCGGTGGAATCCCAACAATCGGAAAAATACAATTTGTCATAAGAATTGGCTTAAAACGGTAAGTATTAATAATAGAAATACTCCAACTACTCGGTCAAATATGAGGAGAATAATATTGCATGGATCAGAACCTCCGCAAGGTCAGAAGATTTTACCCATCGATGATTGGGTATTAGTTAACCAATCATTATGATCCAAGTCCAACCACCGCCAAGGTGCAAAGATTTTACTCAAAGATGATAGGGTAACAATTAGCCAATCATTACCATCTGAGTCTGACCATCGCCAAGTTACCCAATCATTACCAGTTGAGTCTAACCACCACTAAGGTGAAAAGATTTTACTCACTGGTGATTGGATACAATTCATCCAATTGTTACCACACGGATTGGTTTTGCCTCAAAAAATTTTATTTCCTATCTGATAGGCTAAAAACCTATATTCCCTAATTTAGACAACTGAGCTTTGCATTCTTTTACCTCATATATTGATGGTCTCAAAAATTGAAATAGCTTAAATAGGAAAAGCTAGTATTGACAAAGGGGCCTTTCCTGGTTTTGCCGCGCTTATCATAATAAAAACATAAAAACTATAAAAAAGTTATTTTATACTTTTATTAAAAATTAAGTTTCTCTCTCTGAGAAATTATTTGTGGCTTCCATTCATGGATCCCACAAATTGGTGCTCACTACAGGGGTCAAGCCCCCTGAATACTTAGATAAGTATTAACAAAATGGAGACTGTCAACATGAGCAGCTCTCCTGACTTGTGAATAGTTGCTCTCAAGAAGCAACTAGCCAGCTCTTTCTCCCAGCTCAAAAAGTTAGAGCAACGGCTGTTTAAACTACCCTTGAAGGACAGATACACCCCTGGTGAAGGGAGTGTTGCCTCCTTCTTGTACGTTTATGAAGCTGTGATGGATGGCGCTACTGAAAAACAAAAAGTTCAGTACATCCTTCCCTGTTTAAGCCGCCAAGACCAAGAGTTGATCATCCCTCATCTGGATCCTCAGCACACTTGGCCAGAGGTTAAGAAGGCCCTCTTGGCTGAGTTCGGATCCAAGCAGAGCTTACAAAGGGCAAAACAGGCTTTCATGCATATGAGTATCGGGAAAAGAGAGTCAGTGGCCGCCTTTGTGGAATGATTCTATATGGAAGCCCAAATGTTGCTAACCTCAAAGATGTTAACTCTGGATGATGCTATAGCCGCCATTTTGACTGGAGTGGCTACTTACCCATCGCTCGCCATGCACATCACCTCCATCAAATGCTATTTCCAGACTGTCCAAGATAAAAGGAAGCGTTTCTAGTTTCGCTGATTTCCATAAGCCCAAAGTTCCACATGGAGCAGTATCATGCCCTCGTGTTTTAACCATTGAAGATTCAAAACCTAAGCCTCGGGTCTTAGTTATTGAAGACAAGAAGGAGCCCCTTCAGATAATGGGCCCTAAAAGCAAAACCCCACAAACCTGCTGCTTCGGTGCAACTTAAACTGGACATTCCTTCGTCATACAAAACGGAGACCCCTACTGTGGTTTCCTCTTCAGCTCAGCTAGTATGTGCGTGCCCTAAGGGCATATCCTCCAGAACTACTGGGGTTGAAAAAATGCCGGTTAAATCCAAGCTGATTACCCCACCTCTCATGGCTGTATCCCCCACTTCAATTACATCATTGCCCATGGTTGAAAATACCCCTGAGGCTGACTCTGAGGGGGGTTACAATAACGTTGGGTACTACTTGCTGGGAGCTTCCGTGGAAGTGGAGGTCCCTGATTGCCTAAACGCTGGGGAAGTAGATGAAGCCACCATACCTGAGGATACCTACCTCTGCAAAATTCTAGGGGAGCCAATCATTATTGATACTTCCAATGATTCAGACGAGGTGTTGTTTCGCCTTATTCACCCTATCTCATGTGGCTCTATCAGGCAGTCCAATAAGGAACACCCCTCTTCCACTTTATCTTATGTCACCTCCAGGCGCAACACTAAGAAATTGATCAATTTAGTGGAGGCTAGGGATGGTATTCCAAATCCTGCAGCAGATGAGGTGGTGATTAAGCCGGTTGAACACCGAGTGGTTGACATGAAAATCACATCCCAAAACCCCTCTAAACTCTTAGGAAAGGCCAACTTAAAAGGAAAAGTCCAAGCTCCTAAAGTACAGCCTAAAAAAGAGAAGTCTATCTTTGAGCCAGCGGAGGCTACTGTTTCTCATCCCAAAGCTCAAAAAAAATTTCTCTTCAAAGGATGCTACCCCTCACAAACTTCAGCCTAAACCTCCGCGCACTGAGTAAAAAGAATTATATGCTGGAAAGTCTAGCCAAACAAAAACAGTTACTAACAAAGGCCAAGCTGCCAAAGAGCTCCGAGCTCCTCTACCTTCCTACAAAGTATTGGATAGGGTTATATATCACTGCAATTGTACAACTCCCCAAAATGGCAAACTTGGACCAAATTGGGAGGGGCCCTATACTATCATACATAAGAGAGGAGATGAATATTCCATAAAATTTTGGCTACAAGGAATATCATAATCTGGGTACATGGCCGCTTACTCTGACCCTACACCCCTACCAACATTCTTGAGGGGGGCAATGTCAGACATTCTCTTTCTCAACTTAGGAAAAAGAATGTTGGAGGTATTAGGGCTCCTGAATCTGCTATTATGATTGGCCCATCTCCTGCCCAAACATCAAAGAATAATGGGGATTTTAATGATATGAGTACCCATAGTGAACAGACCCTAGTGGATTCTCGGTGGAATTCCAACAATCAGAAAAATATGATTTATCATAAGAATCGGCTTAAAATGGTAAGTATTAATAATAGAAATACTCTGACTCCTCGGTCAAATATGAGGAGAATAATATTTCATGGATTGGAACCTCTGCAAGGTCTGAAGATTTTACCTGTTGATGATTGGGTGTGAGTTAACCAATCATTATGATCCAAGTCTAACCACCGCCAAGGTGCAAAGATTTTACTCAAAGATGATAGGGTAACAATTAGCCAATCATTACCATCCAAGTCTGACCATCGCCGAGTTACCCAATCATTACCAGTTGAGTCTGACCACCACCAAGGTGAAAAGATTTTACTCACTGGTGATTGGATACAATTCAGCCAATTGTTACCACACGGATTGGTTTTGCCTCAAAAATTTTATTTCCTATCTGATAGGCTAAAAACCTATATTCCCTAATTTAGACAACTGAGCTTTGCATTCTTTTACCTCATATATTGATGGTCTCAAAAATTGAAATAGCTTAAATAGGAAAAGCTAGTATTGACAAAGGGGCCTTTCCTGGTTTTGCCACGCTTATCATAATAAAAAACATAAAAACTATAAAAAAGTTATTATTTTATACTTTTATTAAAAAGTAAGTTTCTCTCTCTGAGAAATTATTTGTGGCTTCCATTTGCAGATCCCACAAACATCTTAGATAAATCTACTTCAGAGATTGTTGAACTTTATATATTTTAATCACAGATGAAATTATCAGAACTCAATCCTTATCACTGAATATTAATTATGTACTACAATCTAATAAACTAGTAAATTAACAAAAAAACATGTCCAAATATATAATCTTTAACCATTGAATTAGTTTTTTCTATCATCACAGGCCATCTGTGATATAAAAAGGGCTTGACAAGAGAAAATGGGCTGCAAATGTGGTACCTCAGCAACCACAATATTAGGCTATACTACAGAGCGGAGCCTTCCAAGTAAAAGTTGAAGGAGATGGAGTTTGGGAGGAGGTTTCATATTAGTAATTATTTATAATGATGGGGTAAGGTTCTCTGCAGGGTAGGGTACCATTTTTATAAAAAGTTGGGAGCATTTATCACAAAAGGATCCCCCTACAACTGGGGGTAAAAAACTAGACTTTTCAAGTCCTCCAATCTTACTAAAGCAGTAGCCACGATTTTCATATATAAAATTTGTATAAAAAAGAAAAAAATAAGTTTTTAACAAAATTTATAAAGCATGAAAAGGATAGAAACTTTTCTTTCTGCTCAACATCACTTTTGAGCAATTTTGTTTGTAAGTTACCATTATTTCTATCACCGCCTACACTATATCAGTTTTCCATTTGTGTCAGTGGATCTGCCACCTGCTGCCCCAGTGTGGGGCAGCGGTGCTCCACCTGATAGCGTTTACGCCCATCAGGCAAACATGTGCAGATTGTCTCATCTAGCCCACCTAATACATCGAGCAAATTTTTACCTCCAAGGGACTTATTACTACACCTAGCGTGAGTCCACCCAACCCGCCCCACCCCTTAGCCCTACCCCAATCCAATATTAACTTTTGTCTCTGTGTCAAATACAGTTGTCTCTTCCCATATACTGACAAAGTGATAATTGAGCTGGCATTGGCCACCTTTGCAACTGCTGAGTATATCAACTTCTGCCCTTATAAGGGCTATTTTGATATAGGCTTTCCCATCAAAGAGGATGCGGCTGCGGCAGCAGCTACGCCCTTAATCTATAAAAACACACCCATTACCACCACCCATACATGGCTCTCCAGTGATACCACATCTGTGGCGACCTTTGAAAACCTTCCCTCACACCTTCCCCCCACACACTATGAATAATTGATGACTGGGCTATTCAAATGTGACACAGACCCCATCCTCCACCTCCTATCCCAAGTGGCTCTGAGCGGCTTGCGGCACCTCAGGCAATGGCCACCATTATCCCTCACTAACCAACTATAGCTCAGAACTTCCCACCGCGTGCCTATATTCCATCTGCACCAGATCACTTCTTTTGGGCTCGCATCAACATCAGCTGCACAGTTTGCCCCTTTTTACATGAGTTGGACCATTCCAAAAAGGCCTGTCACCACAGTTCAAAAGGTGCAGAAACCGCCATGCCCACTTGTGAGGCCACAAAAACAGCATTTGAGTTGGGTTTTTTCTGCCCCACCACCTCCAGCTGAAAGCTCAAAAAATCATCAAACCTTTGCTACCAAAGCCCAAGATGGCCAAATTTCCCACAATCTACCCAATTGGGAGCAGGTTTGGTCCTAAATTCAATCCAACCATAATCTCCTGCCCCAAAACTTACCCAACCACAGCCACGTCTCTCTGACTCAATCACACTCAACCAAAATCTCTGGGACTTATTGGATGAATATAACAAATCTGAGGAGATTGTCTCACCTCCAGACTTTACAATTAATATGGAACCATATCTACCTTCATATTTCGATGCCACATTCCCACCCAAGAATTAAGTCCCTAAACCCACTGAAACCCCTTTCTTTAGCGACCATCAGCTGGCTTAGGCTGCAGTGGCCTCACTCAATAGTCGCCATCTCCATAATGCCATAGCACTTTCTGTCACAGAATTTTAGAAAAGGATTCATATCACCTGTTTCCCTCCCAACTTCCCTGAGGATACAAAAGTGGAAATTGATGAATATAATGAAAACTGCCACCTATGCTGTCTGTAACGGACAAAAATGTCACAGTTTTTGACTGCCATCTTGCCTTCAGATTGGTTGATGAATGCCAAAAGATTATCTGATATGAGGTTCCCTCGAGGTAAGCATTTTGGCTCATCATACTCACCAATTCAACATCAGATTTATAGAAATTTGATTTAGAAAAAAGATGACACAGGTAAGCAAGGATTTGACCATGCAATTAGCCTTTTTTTATTTATTTCCAAAATAAACACGTTGACAAATTCAATACTGATAACACAAGGACCACAAATGACACAGGAAAAAACCAGAGCATTTGGCAGATAAGTTCGCCGCCAAATCTCAACTTTTTTTGTTCATGATACAAAATTAGTATTGCCGCAGGATTCCAGGTAAGACAAGGCAAGAGTGGCCCTGAGGCCACTAGAGAGACCCACACAAGGGTGGGAAATGAGAAAGAATTCTGAACTGAGTTAAGATTCATGCAGGCTTGACCTTTTAAGGTCACTCTTCCAGGGTTCCCCTCTGCACTTTTCTTTGTGCCCCAAGGAGCATGAATGATAGCTATAGGAGGGGCACAGCCTAGCGCCAAGCCCGCATGAACCTCAGAGCCCCAAAATAGAATTTTGACTCAGTATTTGAGAATCTAAATCTCAAGGTGAAATGTAATGATCAGTTCAACCTGACCATTACACTGTCAAGCATGTTGCAGCACTGGCAGATTTTCCCCCACCACGCATATACCCAGAGCTAATATCACAAAATTCATCCAGTTTCCTGATGCATGCATACAAGTCAAACACCATGTTGCCAAACTCCTGGAGGCTTTGCTCTGGGCCCAAATTGTTGATGAAGAGTTTAACACTTATCTTTTTTATCTCAACTTGTTCCTGTGGATCCCCAACCCCCTTGCTATTAGCTTTGATCCGCCTATTTAATGGCGAAGATGAAATGATAATCTTCCTGATCCCCCCTCCCCCTCCACCATGGTGGGATAAGCGGTCCACTGCTACTACACCTGGTAGGTTACTTTTTTGTTTTGTTGCCTCGCCGCTCTTTTAGGGTGTTTGGTTCATGTTTTTGGTTCACTTGTTTGGTTTTGTTTTGGTAATGTCCATCCCCTGGTCGGCTTACCTCTAATAAATTTGGATTTATAATGAAGAAAGAAAATAATACAACACCCTACAATTAGCAGGTTGCTATGTTTCAAGGATGGGCAGATGATGAGGCAACTCAGGCGTACAACAAATTAAAAACTGGGAGAATTGCAGCTTCTGCCTCCACCGCTTCCACCACTCCTAGCTCAAGCATAAGGTTGGTGGCTAGTTCAGCTCAATTTTTTAGATGGGGCTCAATCCTCCCGCTCCCAACCTCAGCAAATCCTGGCGCCTCTTCCAAGGTGGCATCCAATCAAAATGTAAACAATTTAAACATTTTGACCAGACTATGGAATCCTGAGTTAATGGCTGAACCAGTTTCAGCTGAGCTGTCATGATCAACAGCACATGGCCAATAAGCTCCTGCCACTTCCCCAATTCTGGTGGCTGGCCCAGTGCTGGCTGAATCCAATCCATTCGAGACTCTTGAATGGATTGATGAGGACAAACGGCTGTACCATGTCAAACCAGATTTTGCATTAGAGGAATTTTCATCAATCCTCCAGATTCGCGCCCCCGCTGTTTTCATCCTAAAAATGGTTATCCAATTTATAAAAATATAAATTAAATGGCGGTTGAAGCCACTGCTTCTCCTGCCAATAACCTACTCCGCCAGAAACTCCATGGGACAATGGAACCCCTAGTTGAGGTTTTTCCTATTCCCAATTTCCCCATGATTTTGAGGGAGATGCGAAGTATGAGATTTAGGAGCTTTCTTTTGGTGCAAGCTGCACTTGCATCGACGCAGCAAAAAACATCTCGTTTCAAAACCAATTATCCTGAAACCTGCCGGAGCATCAAGTCATTCACTTGTGTGCCTGCTTTCATCACTTTCTCTGAGCATCAACTTGGTCAATAAATTGAGGCAATTGTAACTGCTGGCCTCATCAATGAAGAAAATCCACATTTATGCCTCCTTATGCCACATGTCGCTGATGCTCCCACCCAATGCTGTCTGCCATGGTCTGCCAGCTAAAGCAGGCGCTGAACAAAAGTTTCCTTAAAGCTTCCTCACCTTCTGATATGGCTTCCTAGGCTGTTAGCTAAGGTGCCATATTATAACTTTTTTATTTTCTAATAATCCATTTTTTTGGTCCATTTGCAAATAAAGACCGTGGCGGCTCCTCCTTTTTGGGTTGAGAGCCACTAGTGCTAAAAAAGACTTGGATAATTGCTATTTATAAACTTTCAGAGGTTCAAACTACCTATTTTAATACTGATCTGCCAGCAAAATCAAATGATTTTACTATTTTGGATAAATCTAATCCCCATTATTTTTATAAGAGTTTGCTTTACCTTTACCCAAACTTGACTGTATATCATCCTGTTGCTCACCTTTCCTACTCTATATTGAGCATAAAGGGGATTTGCTAAATTCTTTCACCTTGGAATGCCCAGGTCTAAGGTTTTAATATTGGGTGCGCCAGTTGGGGGCCCTCAGTTTTGGGAGGGATATTTGTCTTTGTAGCTATCTTATGATAATCAGTCTCATAAATTATAGGCAAACCTGGCTAATTTACTGAGATCTTTCACTGTCGTTTCTTATATGATAGTTGTATTGGTCTGGGAATTGTCCTGTGGGTTGGAAAGGCAAATGAATTGGGACATCTTCTATCCATCTCTAATCTAGGGTGTGCCCCAGATCACCAAGTGGACAAGAGGGAAGGATTATCGTTGACCCCCTTCTTGATTTTGAAGGTTTTTAAGGTTCCATCCAGCTTAATAGCTGAGTTCTGGAACTTTACAGGGTGAAAGGACTAATAAATTAGCAACCAAGAAACCTGGTCCTTATAAAGTTATCTGTAAAAGAGGGATTGAATATTTCTAAAGTAGTGTTCCACAGGGTAATATAGTAGACTGAGTCCTTAGTAGCTATCTTTAACCTTTACCCTATAACCAAATATAGGAATATACATTGTGAGTGATTTGAGTCCATAATTAATAAAGTGAAGCTATAATAAAATAAGCTTTTTTATTATGAGCTTAAAAGAATTATTTGAAAAACTTAGTAACTAAGGTTTGTTGAGATTGGGAGATTTGTCTTGGCCCACTGTTACATAAATCAATATTACATCCAACACAACACTTGTCATTACTCAATTAAAAATATTTTTACCATTGTTGTCTGCTAACCTTGAACTAGATTACTATCACTAAACACCACATTAAAACTAGAATATAACCTTGTATTTAGAACAGTATATTACATACCTTTTGCTTCACAGTCCCAGATCACTTTTATGACAAAGGTATCATCTTTTAACTATAGTCATGACAAGTTAGGTCCTTCCCATCTTTTGAAAGGGAAAGGCCTTGCTTTCCAGATGTGTAAGTCCTGGTGCCCAGACCCAGTGCCTGGACAGGGACCAACATTCCTTCAGGACCAAAAAGAGTCAAAAGGCACAAGTGGACCCCTGTCACAGTTAAGTGACTTGGCTCATGAGGTGGATGAGCGCTGGGTCACTGCTTTGGCACCCAAGGATCTCCCAACCCTTCCTCTCCCCCCTCATCTAACCTGTTGGAGATGATAAATGGGTCTTCAGAGAGGTTGCCCGATCTAGAGGCCACAGGCAGGCTCTGGGGCTCACCCCACTCCTGGCGATTTTTGCCAAAATTTGCAAAAAAACAGGTCATGATGACCTTGAGGCCCAGTTTTCCAGTTCCAGGATGGGGGAGCTGGTCTGGACTTCCTGAGACATAAAATCATATCAGGTCCCGATTTGTGCACCTGACCAATTGTTAAAAATACCTAAAACAATTGTCCCAAACCTCTGAAATGAATTCAGGCAGTTTGGGATATATGGCCAGCCTGACTTATGTGGTCAAATCCCAGTTTGGTACTGTCAACCTAACCTGACTCCAAAACTTGGGAATTTGTCATAAAAAGTTTTTGAATTTTTTAGGGTCTCAAATACCCCCTGCCCACCACTCCATCAATCAATTAGATATCATTGCCAAATCTTAAGGGGCCAATCCTTTGATACTTCTTCCTAATTTTTCTGTTCAAATCATAAAACTTCAGCCCCTCACAGGGGCTCTTGTAGGTTCATTTTACTCCCTTACCTAAGCTGCAATCAATAATCTGCTGTGTTTTTGTTCAGCCTGTCACAGACTCCGTCCATCGATTTTTAGCTTAAAAAAATTCAATCTATCAATCTGGCGAAGTGTGCCACCACTAAAGTTGTTAATCCAATGATCATCAATTGGGCATCCAGTCCATTGACCCTCCACCTGACAGATCATCACAATTTTCCTAAAAAAATTTTCCTCTGATGATGCATACTCACCTCCTATCACTAATGCATGTCCATTTGTTTTGTACAGAGCTCACCGCCCTGCTGCTGGTTTGCTGGAAGTTTCTCATTTGGTTGAACAGCACCAGAGTGACCCCAGCCTGTCATTAGATGATTCCAGATCCCCGCTCAACCCTTCTGAGAAGTACCTTGTTCGCCCAGGGGCCTGGAGCACCCCCTCAGGGGGAGCTCAGCCTCAGCGCCTTGCATGGGCCCCACTTGCATCCTGATTTTGTTGTCAGTCTCATGCTGGAATGTATTGCCCTGTTTCAATCCCCTAAATTCATTTCAAAAAGTTGAAGGCTCACTTTAAAAATCCAGCTTAGTTACGCTTGCTTGGTGCTACACCGCTGGATCTCACAAAGGATTGTAATAAAGTAAAAACAGAAGACTATAAATTGAATTTTATAATGTTTTTAATATGAGTGCGGGGGGTAAAAATGAGAAGTGATCCCTTTCCAACTTTTAACAATTAGTATTTATAGTATTTTTGAAGGTTGGAGGGAATTTGAGGATAGGTTTGGAATAGCTTTGATGCTTTCTAATTTAAGTAATATGGGTGTCCATACTATCAGATCTTGGGGAAATTTAGTTAATTTTGGTAAAGCGGACGTTGGGGTTTTGGGGCAGAATATACCCATGCATCAAGGTTTTGATGTATCACAATTAATCACCACTTGAGAAATTATCCTCACCTTGGGGGCCCGCCACCACGCCTATAAAAGGGGGTGGCCCCGCAAAGATGTGGTGAAGGAGTTGGTGCTGGTTGAAGGAGTACCTTCAGCTGGTTTCCCCAAAGTCTATCATGCAATTGGAAAAATCCAACCATTTGATTTTACTAAAAGTGCCATGCAGGTTTTGAACTGGTGTTGCCCCAGTTTACAGGGTTCCACTGAGAATCATCCAGAGTTTTTTGGCCAATATTTTTGATATTTATGATAGGATTAAAATTTCATTTAGAGTCATCAGAAACTTATAAATGGCTGACAGCGCCTCATTTTGGCTGAAATCAACCCATGACATTCTCACTCTGCAGCTGAGAGGGCAAATGTCCAACATCATTCCCCTCAATAATGGTGGGTGGAGAATAAAGCTGAAGGAAGTGTCTATGTACCCGGTTGATAGTGATTCCAGTTTCTAGCAATTTTTAAAGTATTCATTGCCTCATTTGTAGGTGATGGTGAAGGGCACTTCCCAGATGATCCAAGCTTACCGCTTCTAGGAGTGATGTGTTTATGGTAGTATAATACCATGTCAGATACTTGGAATGTAGGTAGGGGAGTTCTAAGCTCACTGGCTGCCTGCCCTTCTTTTGTCACCGTTTTTGCTAAATTAGACATTGACTTTGATTAGAGCTGGATGATGCGTAGAGCCAATAATCTCATAACTCTCTTGGGCTCCTCAACTCTAGAGGAGAATACATCCTTAAATAGGAGAGCAGGTATTGTTGGTTTCTGCCCATACAGGATATGGAATGGGGACATTTTAAATACCCGATGATAACTAATCCAGTAGGCCATGAGGGCACTGGGTAAGTATTGATCCCAGTGAAATGATCAGAAGAGGCCATTTTCTGTAAGATGGATACCAGGGTACCATTTTCTCTCTCTACAGTTCTATCAGTATAGGGATTTTATTGAACCGAGAAAAGTTGTTGTGCTCACATAGAGGTGGCCAGGATTTTTACTACTCTGGAGGTGAAGTTCTTCCTATTGTCGCAGAGTAGTACTTGGTGACAGCTATGTCGAGAGAAAATGTTTGATGTAAAAAGGTGGCTGTGGCTTTGGCCATTTGGTCAGGAAGAGCTATGACTTCCACCCATTTAGTGAAATGATCTATAGCTAATAGTATAAATTTGTTCCCACTAGTAGTCTGAGGAAGGGGACCTACTACATCTAAATTTGATGGTGTGAAACATTTGTTGGGGGGTAGTAGGTTGATACTGGTATTGAGTCTTGAAACTGGATTGCTTCTTACACATAAGGCAAGCTTCCAAGACATCAAAAATTGATTCCATCATTCCATCCCAATAGTACTGCTCTTTAAACCACTCAAAAGTTTTCTTAGCCCCTCCATGCCCTAAGGTAGAGTGAGCTTCTAGGATAGCGGGTACTCGTTCTGAGGGCCAAAGGTAGGGCATCCACTTTTCCCCCACTTGTTTATACAACTTCTCATCCTCCACTTTAGTGTTGCAGCAGTGCCGGGGTAATATCTTCTGGACAGACTCTTCCTCATCCTCCCATTCATTGGGGGTCATTAATAGATCATGCAAACTCTCCAGCTCACTGTTATCCAAATGAAGGACTGGCAGCCTCGTCAACCCATCAACATTTAAGTGATGGATTCCAGCACGGTGTTCAATCTTCATATTGTAAGGCTGGAGCTTTAGAGCCAAATGAGCTAACCGGCCAGTAGGGTCCTTCATGTTTTGTAGCCATTTTAATGAAGTGTGGTCTGTAACCACATTGAAGGCGGTCCCATACAGGAAAGGGCGGTAGTGCTTTACAGCTAACAGAACAACAAGGCACTCCTTTCTGTTACACTGTAGTTGCATTCCGCCTTTGAAAGCTTCTTACTGAAATAGGATACTGGATGAACTAAAATTATTTTCATCTAATTGGTCTAAGATGGCCCCAACGGCATAGTCTGAAGCGTCAGTAAACAGGACAAAAGGTTTATTATATTCTGGGTGTCTCAGGATAGGATGTTGTTGTAACAGTTGTCTCAACGGCTTGAAAGCGGCCTTCTTTTCAGCACCCCAATAGAAAGGGGTGTTCTTAGTCAATAAACAAACGAGTGGTTCGCTGAGCTGGGCAAATTTGGGTTAAATTGATGGTAATACCCCATCATCCCTAGAAATACCTAAATTTTTGTAGATTCTTAGGGGGAGGCACCTTCAAAATTGCTTCAACCTTATCTAACATGGGTTGTATTTCTTTTCAGGAAATGGAGTGTCCAATATAAATCCAATTTCTTTTGGAAGAAGGTACATTTTGATGGCTTCAACTTAATATTTGACTTGCGTAATCTTTGGAACACCTCCTTCAGATGATCAAGATGTTCTTTGAAGGTTCTTGAGAACACTGTGTTATCATCAAGATATACAATGACACAAGCTAACTTCAGGTCCTGCAAAATATGGTCCATCGCCCGCTGAAAAGATGCAGGTGCATTACACAGCCCTTGCAGTAATCAGGTTGGTTGGATGAGACCCTCATTACAAATGAGAGCACATTTCTCCTGATCTTCAGGGAAAAGGTCCATTTGTCAATAGCCGCTAGCCAAGTCTATGGTGGAGAAGAAGTTGGGCCAGAGAGTTGAGCCAGGGCGTCGTTAATGCAGGGGATAGGATAACTATCCTTTTTTGTGAGATTATTCTTTTTTGGTTGTCCATCACAATTCGATGAACTCCATTTTTCTTTTTAATAAGCAACAGAGGGGAAGACCAAGAGCTTTGTGAAGTTACTAGCAACCCCACATCTAGCAATTGCTGGAGCTCTGTCCTCATTTGCTCTTCTCCTCCATTTGATTTATGGTAAGGTTTTGACTGAATAGGGCGGGTATCACCCACATCAATGGAGTGACACCAGCCTTTCATGTGACCATAGCCATAGTCTGATTTAGAAAAATGTCACTATATTAATCTAATAAATTATGTACTTTTTCCAATTTGACTGGGGTTAACTCATATGAAATATGAACTTTAGGTAGAGTGCACATCAGGTTATACATAGGCAAACCCAAATCCGCCATAGAGCCAACAGAGTGGATTCATTCATTATCTTCTACTGGAAGTAGGAAGTCTCAGCCAATCTCCTGGTGTTTTCGAATGATCATGTCTTTCCCAGTGAGGTTTCTCAGAAAAAAGGTAATAGGCCTCTGGTAGGCTGGGTCTAGTACCCCATACAATACCTTAGGCTTTAAGGGGCTAACGCCCTTAAAACTTGTAACATGCAACAAGCAGTGGTGGGGGTTTGGATCGTGATTTTAGTGTCAACTACGCGTTGTTTCTCAGGTTTAATTAATACCTCATCTGCAGCATAGAAAGGGATACCATCCCTCGCATCCACTGACTCAGGTAATTTCAAAGTGTGACGTCTTAAGGTGGAGTAAGATAAAGGCATAACTGAGAAAGGATATTCAATCAGGCAATAGTATTCATGCTTGCTGGGTTCCTTGTTAGATAAGACTAATGGGACTTCATAGCTGAGTAATGAGAGGTATCCTTGCTTCATATTTGTTATTCCCTCGTATTCAATCATAAATTGAGTGCCAATGAGCATATCATATGCGTTGTTGTCCAAAGCCACAGCAGGGGCAATAAGATAAGCTTCCCTAATGCGAATGGGAAGGGAAGAGTATGCCCCAACAGCATGAGTATTATTGGGGCCTACAGTTCTGAATTCTCGTGTATACTCCAAGTTAAAGCTAGCTTTTTTTTTCTTGATAAGATTAGTGGAAATCACATTAAAGGGGAGCCAGCGTCCAGGATAGCCAGTATTCAGATTTTTTGAATGACCACTTCAACTTTGGTGAGCGTTCCTCCAAAGTTAGGAGATGAAGATAAGACCTCCCTGAACCAGAAAGTGGATTTTAACTTTTTAGCAGTCTCGTGGTATTTATCCATGATGGACTTTAAGGGATGAACCCGCTGAAGAGGGCGTATTGGGCCAGCTAAGAATTGATCACCATCGCTGGCAGTGTCAATAATTTTTGAACACCCTAGAATTTGGCTGAGGTACGTTTCCTCAGGTATTGTAGACTTGTTTACTCCTCCAGCGTTAATATGATCAGGCACTTCCAATTCCACAGGGACTCCCAATAGGTAACAACCAACATCATCGTAACCCCCCTCAGATTCATCCTCAAGGGTTTTTGTGACAACGGGCAAGGCTGCGATGGAAGTAGGGGGACAGCCACAGAGGCTTGGGTAGCCTTACAGCGCGCATTTACCAGATTAGCGGAGAGGTAGGCACAGCAACTTTAGTGAGCTTGTGCGGGCGCATGGTTGTTACAACCTTACAGGGCTTTGATTCATTAAAAGGAGTGATAATCTTGTTAAGTTGCACTGGGGGAGCAGGTTTTGTAGGGGGGATAGGCACAGGTGAATGCATTCCCAACTGCTCAACAAGCGGTAGCTCCTTAATAATGGGAGCTGAAGATTTCACCTCAGCATCATTTGTGTTAGCCCATAATTGGAATTTAGCCACTTCAAACAAAGCCTCTTTAATGCCACAGAGATTTTTGAAGTGGCATTTCAATGAGATGATATGTCTATCTAGAGAGGGTCGAGAGGCTAGCCCAGTTAACAGAGCGGAGTGGCATCATCAAGGGTAAGCATGTTAGAGGTGGTCAACCTTTGCACAGTGAGGTAAAATCGAAGTAAAGGCAATGGTTGATTCACCTTCTAACATACTAAGGTGCATAAAGGCCTGTTTTTCCCTGTGTAGACTCTGTTTTAATCCAAATCCAGCCATGAGAGCTTCCTTCACCTCTGCCCAAGTGTATGAAGGATTCAAGTAAGGGGCTATTATCTCTTGCGCTTGACGACTTAAACAAGGAAGGATGTGGCGAACTTTTTGCTTGTCCGTGGTGCCATCCATAGCGGCTTCATAAACATAGAGGAATGTAGCAATGCTCCCTTCACCAGGGGTGAACTTTTCCTTAAGGGGAAGTTTATAAGGGCGCTGTTCAAGCTCTTAAGGCTTGATAAAGCGTTTACTAGTTGCTTTTCAAGAGCAACGACTTTTTGCATACAGGAGTCCCCTGTAGTGAGCACCATTTTATAGGAATCCAGCTTAGTTACACTCGCTTTGTGCTAAGCCACTGGATTCCACAAAGGATTTTAACAAATTAAAAATAGAAGAATATAATTATTAATTTTTATAATGTTTTAATATGAGCGTGGGGGTAAAAATGAGGAGTGATCCCTTTCCAACTTTCAACAATTAGTATTTATACTATTTTTGAAGGTTGGAGGGAATTTGAGAATAGGTTTGGAATAGCTTTAATGCTTTCTAATTTAAGTAATATGGGTGTCCATCCTATCAGATCTTGAGGAAAGTTAGTTTATTTTGGTAAAACGGACGTTGGGGTTTTGGGGCAGAATATACCTATGCGGCAAGGTTTTTTTGTACCACAATCAATCACTGCTTGAAAAATTATTTACACCTCAGGGGCCTACCCCACGCCTATAAAAGGGGGTGGCCCCCGCGCAGGTGTGCTGAAGGAGTTGGTGCTGGTTGTGGGAGTACCTTCTGCTGGTTTCCCCAAAGTCTATCATGCAATCGGCAAAATCCAACCATTTGATTTTACTGAAAGTGCCTGTGGGTTTCAAACTGGTGTTACCCCAGTTTATGGGGTTCCACCAAGAATCAGCCAGGGTCTTTTGGCCAATATCCCTGAGATTTTTGATAAGATTAAAATCGTATTTAGAGTCATCAGAAACTTATAAATGGCTGACAGCGCCTTATTTTAGCTGAATTCAACCCATGACATTCTCACTCTGCAGCTGAGAGGGCAAATGTCCGACAATCACAACTGTGAATTCATGAGGAGTTTTCGCCTTCCCTACCTCCTCTGCCCTTGGGATTGCCTCATGAGACCCGCAGTTGCCCCCATCACAGCCATTTAGTTTGCTTTTGGGACCTTTGGGAACTTTGGTACATTGTTGAATTTTTATATTATTCACATCAACGCTAGAACTCTGCTCTTACAAGTTATACAGACTGCTGTGTCCTTGGCATTCTGGGCCTTCCACTGGGTGTTTACACACCCCAATTGGGAGCCTAGTCTAATCTTTCTCACCCACGTCTTTGACATAATGAATGGCCCCTTACCTTGGTTATCTCCACCATCCTAACCGGCATTGGCAAAGTTATTCCATATGCCCTCATGATGAACTTGCAATCACTCTGCAACCTAGTCTTCGCTAGTTGGCCTGCTGCCTTGCTTATCTGAGCTTGCAAACAGGCGTTAGCAGGAAGGAGCTGACCCCTCAAGTCCCAACCATCAGCATAACCCACTCAGTAAATATGGTAGGGATGGGGATCCGTTATTTTCCATCTGACGAAGTGGCAGACCAAGTTCTGGGTGCCCTGGAAGAGCTCCAGGT
Source organism: Massospora cicadina (assembly GCA_022478985.1). NCBI lineage: Eukaryota > Fungi > Entomophthoromycota > Entomophthoromycetes > Entomophthorales > Entomophthoraceae > Massospora > Massospora cicadina. Next base: position 22,479 of record JAKSZP010012518.1, read on the forward strand.
GCTCTTCTCCGCTGACAGCACAAAAAGCCCTCATCTATCTCTGACGCCCAACATAGTGTGGCTCTCATCGACGCCCTGGAAGAGGATGTCCGCCTCTGGGTAAAATGGTGATTCACTCTGCAGCCAAGGCTGAAAACCTCACTCTGCTGCTTGTTCTAGTCACCTTAGTGGTTTAGGCCCCTGAGTTAAGACCATTACGCCTCTTTCACTTTTTCACCTTGGAACATGAAGTTTATGACCTGCCCTCCATAATTGAAGCCTTTGTCGTTCTGGTCCTCTAAGTACCAGTCCTCCATGAAATTACTGTCTCTTCCCTCCAGGCCGCCATGGACTCATCCTCTGCCACCCACCCATCCTGGGGCCCTCTCCCAAGTTCTTTAGAGGCTCCTTTCTCTGTACCCCGCTCTGATGGGGCTAGACCCTTCCACATACCCACTCCAGCCATTGCTGTTCCCGCTGAGCCAAATGCTTCCCCTCCTCCTTCAGTCAATGGCCACATACAGGGGTAGTGCCCTCAGTCTCGCGGACATCTTCCCCCTGCTGGGCCCATCCTGGACGTCTCTCCTCTTGAGAAGAAGTCGGTGGCTGTGTCCCCTGTTTCAACACTTGCCCATGGGGCCTCCCTGCTGGGTCCCCAGAACCTCAAGCCTAATTTTTTGTGTCATTGTCTCCCTTTATAACCCATGCTTCTCCCTCAAAGAAGGGGTTGTATGCATACTCATGAACCGTCGCCTCCCCATCTGAGGTGAGGAGGAGATGACTCTTTCGCCTCAAGAGCAGCACAGCCCCACGCCTCCCACTCGCCCACTTGTTATCTTGGTCCATGCTCCCCTCTGTTTGCCTCTCCCTTACTCTTCCCAATAAAAAAATCAAGCCTACTTTTTGTTTGCAGTTACTTTTTACTCAGAACCAAGCGAGGTCACTGTACATGCTCTTCTTGACACAGGAGCGGCGGGCAACTTCGTTGACCTCAGTGTAGCGCATTCTTGGACTTTATGATGAAGGCAGCTTAAATTATCCTAGGCGCTTCATCTGAGCCACTGAAGTGCCACACATTTGATGCCTAATACATTTCTAATCATGACTTTGGGCTTTCTGACCTTTTTTGGCAATGCAAAATCTGCTATATCCTATGATTTTGGGGTGGGCTGATGTGTCACCATCAGGTTAGGATCACATGAGGAACAACTCCCTTTTATTCATATATTTCAAGCTTAGTGGAGAGTTTCTGCTTTTAATTACTATTTTCTCAGGTCCATTACTTAACTAAACCTCTCCACCTGACCCTACACCAGCAAATCATCCCCAGACTTCCTTTCCCTTCTTAATCCATACATTAACCTAGAGCCCGAGTGGTGTGGCTAACCTAAGTCAATAAATCTATACGCTGATCATAGACTTTAGTAGAAAAAACCCTGATCAGATTAATTATTCTAGGTACTATTGATGAAGTTAAGTTACTTTTGAGAAACCCAGGGTTTATATTGATTTTTCACTATTATTAGATTACAGACAGTGGTACTTCATTAGGATGGGGCTGTACCAGACAGGGCCACCATAGTGCGTTGCAAAGAAACTGAAAAATCAGCCATGTCACGGTCCATAACAGGGAGGGTAATTCCTGTATTGATGTGATTTCTCCAAAAACTAACATTGTATGAATAAGCAAACTTATAAAGTGTCATTACAATGCTCAATATCAGCAATGCCTTTTGGTACCATTTCAGGGTAGATACAACGCAATCTTAAGTTAATTAACTATATAGTGCTTGTAATGATTATTGTAAGATGCTTTTACTATAATTTTTATGGTAATCAAAAGAAACTTAAGAATTTCTGAAATTTTTTAAATTATCTTCAACTATATAAGAAGATAGAATAATGGGAGATTTTTCTTAATCTTTCAAAAAACAATAAGAGGAATATAATATGCACCAATTCATATTCCAATTTGACTTCACATTATCTTGTTTAAGGCTAGTTTAGATTTAAGGTATGATTGTGGAAGTTCATAACTAAACTTTTTTAGAAGCATTTTGAGAAAAGATCTTAATAGACCTGTCCTTCTCTTGTTAATTTAATTTTTTTAAAAATTAAAAAGAATTGCTTATTTGTAAGGTGTTATATAAACTGAGTAACCCTAGGTAAGCTTTTTTGGATCTGACCCTATGCTGAAGTATAAGGGGCCTACTATTTAATCAAAATTAAGGTTATTGGTTCTGAACTATGAGCGCGTCCAGATGTTTTCTAATAAAAACAAGGATGGTCAGAAACATCCTGCACCATCACAAGAACTGTGGTTGAAATATGGGGTATGCCTTAGTCCATTAAAAGGAGAAGATAGCCAGAAATATAATAAATATGGTGATCTGTGTTAGCTTGATTTATTAATGATAGCAATGCTTTAGGATTATTAAACGCCCAGTAATACAGCTCCTAGATCTATAAAATAGTCATTATAAAAGTGGGTGAAGGTCATTGTTAGTTATCACCTCAAGTTAAGTTTTATGTTTGTGTACTGGGTGGCAAAGTGATCTTAGAATTAATATTTGCATAGAAAGTGGCTGTCCTCCTGTGATATCCAAACTGTTTACTTAACCTTCCTGTGTAGCACCGCGCAACCATAAGTGTAGTATAAAAAACTAGAGGCGCTAGAGTTGATTTCATCTTAAGATAAGTGGTTCAACATAAAGATGAGAAAGTATGATCTACAAGCAAGGTGAATTGATAGAAGCCTTCTAAAAATTATCTCAACTAAAATAAAAAAGGTGGGCAAGAAGTACAGGTGCTGAAGGTGGTTGGTTGGAGGAGTTAAAACAAATGTCCAGGTGTCCATGAGATAGTTCTTGTCTTGAAACCGGCTGTAAGTTAAGACCAACCTGCCATTCTTGGTGAATGGACACTCAGAACACAAACCAGAATACCAGGGGTATAACTGTCATATGACTTGGTGCTTCACTAAGAGGGGTTCGACTGAGGGACAATGAATGGCAATCACCATATGGGTATACCCGCCAGTAAACCACAACGTTGCAGGGGTAGAAGCCATAGATTCCGCAGTGGTTATCTCCTTAGACACCCCAGGAAGGTAATAATTCGCTCTAGGAACATGAGGGACAAACATTCCAAAGGATTAAAAACTTAGCTAAATGGATGGGAATCACCCCAAGGAGCAGAGCCACATCATGACGCTATAAAGCATCAAAAATGGAGATCAACTCCAGGTGATCACCATAACAATATCTTCAAAGTAGGGAGGGTAACAAATTAGTAACCTTGGCAACTATGGCCCAGTCATTATATATACCAAAAAATATGGCACTTGGCAAGAATCTAGCTAACAAATAGCAAAATATAATGTAGATTTTAAAATTTTCAAATGGAGATTTGTTTATTTAAATAAAAAACTTGACTGATAGTAGTACATGTGGAAGTCTGTTGTCTTGAGTTCTGGTGCTTGAGGAATAGGAAATATGCATTAACCATGGTAAACGCAATCACACACAATTCCAGCGGATCAATACTCCAGGATTTTCATGATTGTAAAGATGGTCAGAACCTTGCCACCCAATTAATTTCATAACTTTTCACTATGTATTTTCCTCCCAGCGCAATTTTGCTTAGAAGATTGATGGCCATTTTGAACTTAGATGAGTGGTTGCGCCCATGGACAGGGTAGGTATGAGAGATTCAATTGTGTATAAAAGGGGTTTATCGCCCACAAACCTGTTGGGGATGGTCCTGCCTTTTCCATCGGAGAAGAAATGAATTGGCAGGAAAACCCAATCACACAGTGGATAATTCCGTTATGCTGGGCACCAATTTATTAATTTTAACAAAAACCAGTTTGGGTCAGAAGTTACTGGAGGAGAGAAGTAGATATAAACTTTCCACTGGCAATGGCTTCTTACCACTGCCACCTCCAGACACCCCAAATATTATGCATCAACTCCTGGGTGGTTAGCAGAGGATGTATGGGAGCAATTATTAGAAGGTAGGCCGTCACTCACCTCTTGTCTAACACATGGGCTAGATAGCCCTGGAAAATGAAAGGGACGGCCATCGTCTTATAATCTTCTTTTTTCTGAATAGAAACTCCTCCTGGTTGAGGCACAAGGGCTTTATAGGTCTTACATTATCCTTCACTCTTTGAACAGGGGGAGCAACACACTGAAAACTTGGTTGAGAGTGATTTTATTATGGACTTTCAGCAATATGATGGCCAAAAAAGTGGCAATATTTGAGTGAGGGTGGATAGCTTTGGGGTGCAGGGCGTGGAAGGCCTCCATTAACTCACAACAATGGACACAATCATGGGCGTTGACCCAACTCTCCTTAATGATGGAAATCCCTTTCCAGGTTATGAGGTACGGTATTGAATGGCAAGATTTCTGTGAGGCCATAATAGCATCAACTTCAGCCTCCTCCGATCCCTACACCAGGATTGGTTCCAAAACTGCTGGGTCCTTCCCCTTGATGGAGACAACTGAAAAATGAGAAAACGAGGTGCTGCTTACAGTGATTTGGAAGAGTCAACCTAACGCACCATAGCTCAAATCTGACTCCACCACATAGGGACCAGAGAGTTTTCTTGCAAACTTCCTGGAGGGCGCCACATACTGTGACGGTTGAGGCTTATCCTCAACATCACATTGCCCTGATCTTTGATAAGATAGGGCAGGCTGGTGTGAAAGATGGAGGGAGTGAGAGAGCATTAGTTTTTTCTAGACCCCAGGTTGAGACTAAGACTGGGGAAGGTCGAAACTTAGATGTTTCATCAGGCCTGGGGTCAAACCAAATGGTTTTGAAGTGGGTAGTTTATAGGTTAAAGGTGTATTTGGATCAGAATTGGAACGATTCTTGGGTATGGTGGTTCAGCCACTAAGGAATTCAATCCGGCCTAAAACAATTGGGGTTTGCTTAAGGCATGTTTCAAAAGACATAACGTCAGGCATGGCGAATGAGATTAATCTATGCTTGCAGCAGAGAGCTATAAGAGATAGGACTTGAGAATGGGAGGTTCTCAAGTTACGTTTTCTACAAACTTGCCTAAATATACCAAATAAAGCCATTTCTAAGTCTTATCTATTTTTTATTACTGTCTTCCGAGGTTTATATTGATTATTTAGGTTAACAGCAGCCATGTTTGGCCTATACAAACAAGAGTTGGACTTTGAGAGCGAGATTGGGAAGGCTATTGCCACCCTATACACCTTGTCTTGGAGTCAGGGCATGTTGTTGGGGGTAAGCATACTCGCAACTGTCCTCCAAGGGGTGTTTATCCATGGCTATAGCACACGCACTAGGAGAATGGTCTCAGGGACCTTGTCTGCCCTTTTGTCAAAGACTTGGGCCCTGCTTCCCAATTCATTCATGGCTCACTGGAAGGAGCCAGTGCATTACACATACACAGGTGCTGCATATATAGAATGAGAGGACCCACTCTTATCTCATGGGAATGGAGACATTTCTGGTCCACAAATCACTTGTAATCAAGATAGCCTTGATCAGGTGCTCCCAAACCAAGGATTGAGCGCTCTGGATTTGCTGCACATGGTCCACCGCATCAGGGACTTCTGGGTGTAGGCATGGGCCATACGAAAAAAGGGGCTATACTTTATTTAAATTTAAGAGGAACAGGAGACCTTACTTATTAATATGTTTTATAATCATTATTATATCAAGTACTGCACTTGATCTTAGCCAATAGGCTGAGAGGATTGTTAGGGTTGTACATTAACATGGCTACAAATGGTGAAAATCCAGTAAATAAATGAGTACCATTATTATATGCAAATTGTGCCAACGTAATATGATCTACCCAGGTATACTGTGCGGCAGAGGCATAGCAGCAAAGATAGTAATTGAAAATCTAGTTGACCCACTCAGTTTGGCTATTAAACTGTAAGATGGTATGTAGTGAAGTGGAAAAGCTTAATTTTCAAGGATAGACAAAAGATTATTCTAAAAATGATCTTTAAAATGCAGCCCCTGGTCACTAACAATATCCTGATGTAAGCCAAGTATTGAGAACACATGCCACACAAAGATCCGGGAAATTTCCTTGGAGGTTATGGTTGATGAACAAGGGAAAAAAGTGAAAGCTTAATAACTAATCCAAGTCTACCATATTGCAAAAATCCTTTAGAACTGGGAAGCTCATCAATATAATAAGCTGATACTGAGGTCCACGGGACCTCTGCCTGCGGTAGGGGATGTAGAAGATCATTTTTACTTGATCTATTTGATTTAGCCTATGCGCATGTCAAACAACTAGTGATCCACCATGAGATATCCTTGGAGATACCCAGCCAGTAAAACCTCCATTTTACTGAAATGAGACTCTATATTCCCTGAGGGACTTACCACTGAGGGTCATGATGGACATGAAAAATCTCATTGTGGAGTTGAATAAAACCAAACTCTTGACTTGAACCCATTGTACCCTCCTCCAACGAATAATGAGTCCGCCTATGCAATAGAATTGCTAGCTGGTCAAACAATTCCGCCCCACCAAGCAGGATGTTTAACCTACTGATACCCAAGAAAAAAGGCCCATCTAGGGATTAGCAAGCCACCAATATTGTGGGAGGAGCAATAGATAAAATCAGGACTGGAAGAGTTAACGTGATTAGCTCCTGTGCTTCCTCCTCTGTTCGAGTCAAATAAGGATTTTATTTAACAAATTGAGGATAACATTTAGGGCACCCTTGATAATTTCTTATTAAAGTTAAACTGCAGAGTTGCAATATATATAGGCCTGGCAATGCGCCAGCTTCTGAAGTTTTTGTAAATACATAAGGGCTTGATTATTCATCCACACAATCACTTTATTCCACGTGCCCTGAAGAGGGTACCACAAGTGGGTAAGCAACCAGACATGGCAAACAACTCCTTATTGTAAATAGCTCAGGATTGTTCAGACAAAGCAATATTGGCAAAAAGTAAGTGACCAGATGTTCCAATCTGTTATGCTCTTAAAGCACAATTCCCACTGCAGCTGAAGTGACATGACATGAAACAATAAAAGGCCTGATCAGGTCAGAATTCTTGAAAATGGGAGTCACCAAGAATACTTCCTCAATGCGTCAAATGACTTCTGGAATTCTCCATTCATTTGAATAGAACATTCTTCCCTATCAAGGGATGAAGCTGCATGGCCATATAAAATAGTGTGAGGGAAATTTATTTAAAGTATTACTGTGCCCAAGAAGCCCCACAGCTGCTTCTAGGTGGTAGGAGTGGGTCACATGAGGATTTCCTCAAGATTGCTGGGAAGAATGGCAGACCCATACTTCAGGGCCAAGTTAACCAAGAAGGTAATCCCCTCCCTTAAAATCTTGAACTTTGGGTTTAACGTAAGGTCCGCCTTGTGTAATGCAGCCAGAACCGCCTCTACATCCTTCTCATGCTGTTTGGGTGTGAAGAAATGCTTAATGATATCATTGATATACCCCGCTACACTGGTGACCCATAGGTCGCCAAGAATGATATCATTCATATTCTGGAACATGGCCAGGGTTTCTTAAGTCAAAGGGCAATATAAAGAACTGAAAGATGCCTCTTTTGATATAATTGCCCTAAGTCCCTCCTGGACTTCCACCACCCAAATTTGGTAAAAGCATTCACAAGATTAAGCTTTGAAAACAGCTGGGATCTTAGAATTGCCTGGCTGATGGTCTTTTCAAGGGGAAGGTGATATGGAACATGAACTCTAATATTGTTTAGATGTCCATATTACATACAGGGGAGCAACGTTCCGTCAGCCTTATGAGTGAAAATCTATGGAGGAAGCAATGGTGTAGGGTAACCAAACACCCAGCCTTTTTTAAGAATATCCTCTAACCACACCTACAGAGCCTTGTCCACCTGCTTCATGTAGGTATACAATGGTCAGTTGATATTTATCACATACACTAACAAATGAAAAAGTCAGGCCATACTTAGATGGAGGTGGAAGGGTAAGCTTTTTTTAGATTAAAGATATCCTTATATGCTACCAACGCCATAATAAAAAATGAGCGGAAGGTCTTTGGGAGAAGGGATTGACGTTATAGAATTCACCAATCATTTTAATGCAAATGTATCAATGAGCGGAAACAGCACTCAAAACTGAGTATTTGAAAAGGAACCTGTTAGAGTCCAGGTTGATGTTAACCTGTTGCTGACGCCACCAGACCACACCTGAATAACTGGGAATAAAAGATTTGGCACCTTAGCAAACCTATAACAAAAGCAAAACTGGTGCACCAAAAGGGTACAGGACACCATATATTATAAGAAGCCATTGGGGTGGAAGACGCACCCAACACCAGTGAACCAACTTCAAGATCCAAATTGAGGTCCTGCACTAGGTTTAAATTTATAAAATTTACTGCCACTCCCATATCTATGAGAGCCTCATTTGACACCTTATGTATACCCAGCCAAAAGCAATAGGTAACAAAAAGTAGACAAAATCATATTATTGGATACAGCATAACACCACCATCTGAGAAGTATGAACCGCTGAGTCATCCATGGAACCAGAATCTTAAGGAAGAATGGTTTCTTCATTAGTAAGAACCTTCTCATATTCTTCTTTTTGTAACACGCCAAAAACATAGGCACCAGAGGGTTGAGAGGTACCTTTTCCTTTATAGGTAGTGCCTTCACAACTAGGGCCAGGGAATAAGAATATGGTTAAACCAGATGGGAAGAGAAAGAAGCATCCTAAGGCACCAAGATACACAGCCCTAGGACCTGGACAGAACAGACACGCTGAGCGAGAGACAAGGTGCACGCCGCCTTGTTATTCAAAATTTCACTCAAAATTGCTTTGATAGGAATCTCTTTGGTACACCTCCTATCCCACCCTACAAAAATTAAAGCATGATACTAGTAGAGAAAGCAACCACAAACACCTTTTAAAAAAACCCCAACTTAGATTCCCAAGTGGAATATGTAATTAAAAAATGATCTAGAGCGTCACGAAACTCCAAAATCAAAACTTTCAATGGAAGACCTAATACAGGAGACTGACCATGGAAAACTTCAATGAATAATGGAAGATTGGAGGCTTCTTAGCATAAGGTGAAAACTGTAGGAGGTAATTTGATCTTGAAACTAGCGCCTGAACCAAAGACACAAAATAATCAAGGAGTGGAAACTCATGCTTGATTGGACAAGCACATAATCTCACACACTCAAGTGTGGGTATCTCCTTATACTGCGTCTAAAAGAGTTGCAATTTTATTAGCATCTATAAGGGAGGAGGAAGCCACCATATAGGACAATAACCAAACCTGCAATTATGCCAGGTCGTCTAAAAACCTGGTTCGCCACTTTAAAAAGTTAGGATGAACCCACCCCCACTGTATGGGGTTAATCTGGGATAGAATCATGAGTGAGGAAGCATTGGGTCAGGGACTCCCCCACCACTGAGCAGAAAGATCTTACAAATGCGCCAACTAATAATAAAAAAAACCAAACTAAGCACCGATTGTAGGTTCATTTAGTATATAAATCTTATCACGTCACCTACTTACAGAAGAAGAGTGGAGATAACAGAAACTAGTGGTTGATCATTTACTTTATGGAACTGTTTAATAAAATTAAGACAAGCCTGCCAGTCTGGGTGAATGAACACCCAGAACACAAAACAGTTGTACTAGAGGTATAACTGTCCATATAACTTGCTTTTTCATTAGGGAGGGTAAAAATTGATGGACATTGTTTGACAATCATCGTTACTAGCACTTCCAGCATTAGACATACAGTTGCAAGAGTAACGCCATGGATTCTGTGGCGGTTGTTTCCTTAGGCACCCAATGGTGGGGGTCAAAATATGATTTGGGGACACAAGTGGTCAAGCGCTGATAAGTATCGTTTAATCTTTAAGCCACTGGGTGAGAATCACCTCAAGGAGATCAACATCATGACGCCATAAGGCATATAAAAATGGGGACAACCCCAGGTGACCATTATAATAATATCTCCATTTAAGTAGGGAGGGTAGCAGGTTAGTAAGTATGGCCACTATGGACCAATTGTTATGAAGGCCAGGAAACATGGTACCAACAAGAACGCAGCTATCAAGTAGTCAATTTAAGTTTGATTTAAAATATCCATGAAAAGATTTGTTATCTAGATAAAGGGTAAAAATTGACCAACAACAGTACCTTTGTAGGACTGTTGGATTAAATGATGGAGCTTAAAGATTAGAATTAATCTGCATTAACCACAGTAAATGCAATCACGCTTAATTCTGGTGGTTAACACTTTAAAATATTCATGACGCCAAATTAGTTCAAACCTGGCCAGCCAAATTAGTCTCAAATTTCTTCAGTAGTTTCTTCCCAGCACAAATTTGTTTAACAGATTGATAACAAAATGTCTAGTGAATGACTGGTTGTGCCCATGTCCAGGGTAGGTATGTGAGGTACCATTGTGTATCAAAGGGATCTATAGCGCCAAGACTGTTGAGGATGGGCTCACCTTATCTGATGGAGAAGAAAAAAGATTGGTGAGGGTTCAGTTCAAGCGTATAGTGGACAATTTTGTTATGCCAAACACCAGTTTGTCAATTTTAACACCACAAAACTTGGGGGCAGAGATTACCAGAGGAGAGGAGAGGACATAATTTTCTACTGGCAATGGCTTCTTACTGCTGCCACCTCCAGACACCCCCAATTTTTCTGCACTGGCTCCTGGATGGTGAGCAGAGGAGGTAGGAGAGCGATTATTGTGGGTTGGCCATCACATACCTCTCATCTACCGCATGGTCAAATCATCCCTTAAAAATGAGAGGGATGTCCACGTTCTTAAACCCTTCTTTATATTATATTATATTTATTCAAGGCAAGCTGACCAGGTGACGGACATTACCAAAATAGAGAAAGAAGATATTGACATGAAACCTGAGCAGGGTCAACTCTGTCAATTGAAAGTTTTACACCTCCATATCAGGACTTGGCTTTTTTTGGTTACATCATGGGTAAGGTTTTCGTGCTATTAGACCTAATAACTGCCAATAACTTCTTTTGGCTGGCACCCTGATTGATGTGCAAAGGGCAGTCAACCCTGATACCTTCAGGTTGGTAGCCATACACCCTAATGACTCGCCTTCCCCGCTTTAACCCTTCTTTATCATAAACAGAAACTCCTCTCAGTTGAGGTGCAGGGAGTGCTCAACAGGACTTACCGTTCTCTCCCAGATAAGGTAAAGAGAGATAATAAAGTTCTCCCTAATGTAGGTTAAGCCTTGCCTTTTAATATTTACCCAATGAGCTCCCAAAAAAGATAGGTTTATAGAAATAAATTTTCATTATCCTGCCATGTATGTTATTTTATACCTTTACAAAGGTTAAATGACCCTTTAAAGGCTGTTTAATTATTTAAAGATTAGGGTGCTTAACGATATATATATACAACCTGAGTGGCTGAGTTGATAAAATTAAAATGCCTAGTTACTTTTACCATTAAATTCACAAAAATTTACTATCAAAAATCCCATATTTTTTTTCTTCAATTATAATTATAATTATGCATGCTCCCACATATAAAACATATAGTTTCTCTTAATCCCAAAGCTTGGATGCAAATATGTCCCTGCCACCCATTAGTGAGTAAGCTAAGCGTTTCAGAAAGATATCAAGGAATCTTTAACATCTGATCCGTGTATCAGTTATCCTTTTTTCCAGTTTCTTCTTATGTAAATGTCTTTTATCATGTCTAACTTTACATGCAATAAAGTTAGATGTTACTATCTTATTATCATCCTCTTGAAAGTAAGATGAGGTTCAAAATGGGACGCAAAGCTGTTAAACTAGGGGAGAGGTTTATGAAGACGAGAAGATGAGGTAAAAAACTACTTTATTGAGTTAGAAGGATTCATAACTCATAGGACTTTGGGGACACAATGATGAGAAGACCTTAATGAGTGTATACTATCAGGATCTTACAAGCCCTTCAGATTGACTGCTTAGTTGACGCCTTCATTGTTTTGATTGACAATGTCCACATTACTGCATTAATAGGCTTTACACCTTTTGAGATCCAGGAAGCGGAAGTGCAATTCTAGAAAAATCTCAGTAAATTTATGTGCACGTGAAGCTTCCTGATCAAATTTCTCATTGTTAATTTAGTGACAGGTTTCAATTGAAATGGTGTAAGCGTCACCTTATTGAGGCTCAATTCAGGAGTAAGGATCTTGACTTGTTTATTATCTCAAACACTAATAACGCCCCCTAAAGAGTATTTCAGGGGGATAGAGGGCTTTAGGAATTGGCCATGGATTTGGTAACCACACTCCCTTGGGAAACATCAGCAATGGAGTATCTGGAATTCACCTTACTGATGCTTGGTAGGGTTCTGACCAAAGTACGTTGAGTTTGTTCTGTCAACCTTTAGGTTAATGACAATAGATAAAGAATAAGTATCCTAAAAGGAACGTCAGTAAAGAGAGTAAGTTAATGTTTGATCTAGATTTCTCCTTTGCTGTAATGGTAATAATTCCTGATTAGCAGGGCTTGATGCTAGATAATTTCATTGAATAAGGCCCTCCTTGTCAAATTATTTTCAGGTTCCAAGGAATCTATAGTGGTTAAAAACTACTTGGCAGCTGTGAATCACACCCATATAGATATTTAAAAGGGGACAGCTTGGTTATGCAATGGTTATTTATCTGATAAGCTATCAAAGCGCTGGGCAGATATTGGCCCCAGTGCTTAGGTTTGGAGTCAGCCATCTTTCACAAGCTAAAACAATAGTCTCATCAACGCGTTCCACCACCCCATAGGATGAAGGATTATATGGGGAAGTGAAACTTTGGTTAGTCCTAAAAAATAGTTTTAGTTCCTGAAATGCCTATGAAGTAAAGTATAGCCCATTGTCCAAAGGTAGAGTTTGCAGGAATACATACTGAGTGTAAACAGATCTGATAAGCAATTGGGCTTTAGCTAAGCGGTGGCAGCATGAATGAAAATCACTTTGACCCATTTGGTCATAAGGTCCACAGCTAATAAGATATACTTATGCCCAGTGTAAACTGGTGGGTAAGGACCACCAAATGAACTTTGACAACATTAAATGGACTTAAAGGAGCTAAAAATAAATATTGATACCAATGTTTGCCCAATCATTGCACAACAAGTCAAACACGCCTTTAAGACTTTTTGATGGTCTCAACCATATGATCGCAATAGCAGCATTTCTTTAACCATTTGTATGTCTTTTCGCCGCTCCATGCCCCATGGTTAAGTGTCCTTCAATGATGACATCAGTTTGGGAATAAGGGCTTATATAAGGACCCATTTCTTGTAAACTTCCATAAAACATTCCTTCTTTAATATGTATATCTTGGGACATTTTCAGAGCTTAGTTTGGATCTTGGGAGTTTCTAGTTCTCATTGCTCAGGCGGTCAATTAGATCGTATAGTTGGTATTTTTAAGGGTTTAAGACAGCCACACTGTCATTCTCAAAAGACTGTCATCATTTTGATGGATCATTCCTGCGCAATGGAAAATGGTAAATTCTATTTCTGTAGTCTCAATGTCCACCTCACTAGCAGTCCAGTTGAGTCCTTAATTTACTAAACCATTAAAGCGAGGTTTGATCTATGATAATGGTGAAATTGATGCCATATAGATATGCCCAAAAATGTTATCAACAATTGATCAGCCAGGCTTCTACACTTTAAAACACTATAATTTTGTCTGGCATTGCTAAAGGTCTTGCTAAAGTAAGACATTAGATAGTTAACTTAGTTTTCATTGTGTTGTTCCAAGATAGCCCTAACTGTGACGTCACTAATGCCAGCGAATAGCAAGAATGGTCTGTTGAAAAGTGGATGAACTAGTATAAGATTAATACAAAGGGCAGTCCTCAGCATATAAAATTCTATCTTGTTCAGGACGCAACTAAAAAGGCACATTAGTCTGTAGAAGGTGAATGAGGGGTTTAACTAAGTTGGTGAACCAGGAATAAACTGACAATAATACCCCACCATGACAGGAATACAAGATTATTTCTGAGGCTTTGGGGGTGCTACATCTTCTTAATGACATTGAAACATTTCAGGATGAGCTGAATTTTATTTTTTTGAGATCTTGTGTCCAATGTATTTCATTACATATTTTTAAGAAAAGAGCACTAAAAAGGCTTGAGCTTTACGTAGGCCTTTCTAGGATGATAGAAGTCTTCCCAGAGACGTTCCATATGTCCATTGAAGGGTTTCAAAAATAAAGTGATATCATTGAAGCATAAAAAGCATAGGGTATCTTCAGATATCTCAGGTTTCCATCCATGGCACATTTAAAATTGGCATGAGAATTGCAAAGTACCTGAGGGATCCTAGTTGGCTATAATAGCTCTTTATTGACTATGAACACATATTTGTATTGATCTTCAGGTGCTATCTCCACTTGCCATTATATTCTAGAATGGTCCATAGCAGAAACTTTTTTGTGACCTGGAAAGTCAGCAGAGAGAGTAATCAATCCGGGTAAAGGGCAATTGTCCTTTTTGGTAATGAAGTTAAGCTCTTAATAGTATTTTACTAAACAATTACTGCCAAACTCCTAAAAACTAACAGAGAGGGGAGACCAAAAGATATGGAAAGACACCAGTAACCCAGCTTCAAGTAGCTGCTTTAGCTTAAAATCTGTTAGGCATTTGCCTTCCAGGCTTCAGAATAAGAATTTTGTGGTAAAAATCAGCTAAAAAGAGGAAATGTTGGACATTTACAAGTCTGCAATAATAAGGAGATTGATTTTAATGATAGTAATGATTTTATTAGTTAAAGGACCCTGGCCAATTCTCAGTGGAACCCCGCAAATTGGGGTAACACAATTTGGAAATTTCACAGCCAATAATCACAAGATTGAGCAGTTGGATTTTTCTGACCATGAAGTGGACCCTGAAGCATCAATCAGATGGTACTACCCAGTCACAACCAGGTACATACAAGCACCTATGTGGGGACCACCCCCTTTTATAGGCTTGGCAGGGGTCCCCCAGGGTGCAAAAAATTTAGTGAAAGGGGATTGTCTGAAATTAATAAAATCTTTACCCCACGGGTATGTTTTAGCCAGAAGATGATTCCTCATAAATTGTTAAGCCCAAGTGAAGCGAGTATTCCAAGCTTAAATAGCCCACTTTTCCATATTTCTAAATCTGGATAATAATAAGCCATTCCAAATTTATCATTGGTTTCCCTTTGACCCTTGATACAGGTTAAATACTGAAGGGTCTAATATTGAGAGGGTTCATTTTATTTACCCTGCGGATTTCCCTAATAAAAACATATAAATCCTAAACGTTTTAGTTCTTACTAGTCATTGCTATTTTATTATAAGTGGTGGAAAACCCCCTCCTTTATATTGTTGGATTTTAAGGTCACCAAGCATCAGCGAGCCTTTACATCACCAAAAATTTCAACAAGTGGTGCTCACTACAGGGGAGCCTGTACACCACAAAAAACCACCAAAAACGGTGAAAATAAACCTCAGCTAGCCTTTATTGAACACCAGCTAGCTTATGCTTTGTCTCGCCTTAAAAGGCTCGAGCAGCACTCATTTCAAGGCCTTATGGTGCCTCCCCTGGTATCCATAAACCCCTTTTTAGGGACAAGTTTACCATGGGTGAGGGAAGTGTTGCCTCTTTCCTCTTTATGTATGAATTTGTTATAAAAGGGGCAACGGATCATCTTAAAATCAAGTACCTCCTTCCCAGCTTAAGTTCTGGCGCTCAAGAGATAATGGTTCCGCACATGGCCACTCTCAGCACCTGATTGGAGGTGAATCAAGCACTCACTGATAATGTGGCTCTCTAAAAAGCTTAAAAATAACATGCCTTTATGTTCCATAACCTAAAACAGGGCGAATCCATCACTTCTTTTGCTGAACGCTTTTACAATAAAGGTTGTTGCAAAATTGACCTTGGGATCCGCTAGTGAGCCAGGCCAACCAGTATGAAGACTGGTGGCCATTTGCTATTTCGCCTTCCTTGGCCTATCAACCCTTAAAAGTTCTGTGTCCAACCTACCAACTAACCACCAATGGCTTCGCCTTTAGCCCCAGGCGTCCTCAGCTTGTTCCCCGGAAAGTCCTGCCCCCTTCCTGGGTGGCTCAGGCACTTCCGCGCTGCCCCACCCTCGCGACCCTTCACCAACCCATCTGGGAATGCCCTGGCGAGTCCAAAACCCCCCTTCTTGGGCGGCTATGGCACCTCCCGCGCTGCACCCCGCTAGGGTTGGTGGCTATGCAGCTCACCACTGGTAGCCAGCTGGCCAGGTTCCCACTGGTTCCTCCTAAGGAGGAGGTATGGGAGCTGGCAGCGCCAGCCACTCAAGGCGTGATCACCCACGCCTTTGGGGATCTCCTATACCACCCTTCCCACTCTAGTTGCACCAAGCTACTTCAAACAATTAGGAAAGATGGCAAAATAAGAGATGTTTTAGGAGGGAATGAACAACTATTATTACTACTTTCAGGGCTACTGCGCCCAAGTACTCTTTGACCAATCATCTTCCAGAAAACCCATCGGCCTCTTGATGCCACAACTTTCTATCAGATTGAAAACTAATTCATTAATACTCATAGCGATTCCCTCAAGATCTTCTCACTGATCACCAAATTAATATTAGGTCAATTCATCCTCAGCATAAGTCGCTGGTTGATCAAATATAAACTTGTAAACAAATAGGAATTCAAGCATCCTCAGCATAAGTTGCTGGTGCTCCAAATTAGATGATGGAACCATTTTGGATAAGTCATAATGGATTCATCAGCCTTCCACTGGAAACTCCCACAATAACCTTTGGATGGCATTTTGGCAGCAAAAGCAGCTTTCATAGAACCTAAACTCAAACAAACATATAACATTAAATAGTATCAAACTAGGCGATTAGCCAGCAATTACGCCCAACTAACCAAAACCCCTAATTTGGGTACTATCGGAAGGATTCATCTGGTTAAAATCCCAACAAATGTCAACTTTTATTGTTTGCTAAATTGCTACCCCTAGACGATGCTATTGCGGCTATCTTGGCTGGCTTAGCGTCCCATCCTTCCTTGGCACTGCATCTCTCTTCCATAAAGCGCTCATTTAAAAACGTATGAGATATTAAGGAATCCTTGTTAGTGGTGACTGATATCTATGAACTTGACCCTATGCAAGGGTCTTTGAACCAGGAATCCATTCCGCCTAGTTCAGCCTCTAATATGCCTGCTTCCCTCTGGAAATCTACTTATATGAAGTTGCCATTACAAAATGCTTCTTCTTTCCATGACAATAAATAGTTGGTAATTGCTGTGATTGGGCAATGCTCCCCTTCGTCTTCAGCTTAAAAAGCTCAATTAGTTAAATAAATCGTTTATTTACTTTGTCTCTTGTCTTCTTCAGAGCGGCCATCTCAAGTGGTTTCAAAGCCTTCTCTTCAGTCTAAACCACTTTCTCAGGTACCAATCGCTCCCACTAATAATGGGTTAAATGATCAGGTCACAAAGGCTAAACCGCCTGCTTCACAGAAGCACACAGCCATGGAACGACCCAAAGCTGGTGAAGTTGAAGCATCCACCTCCACGGTGCTCTCCCCCTCAACCTCTCATTCAGCTAACACTAGTCTGAAACCTGTCTCCATGAGGAAGCAAAAACCCCCTACTTTGAAGGTCAAAACTCGAGCTGTGATAATTCCAACGCCTCCCCAAAATGTTAATAAGGTGGAGGAGCAACCCCAGGATCTATCATCCCATAAGGGAAGTCCTGAACCTACCCCACCTCCTATGGGCTCCCTAACCTACATTGATAACCCCTCTGATGATGATTCTGAAGGGGGTGATGAAGATGTTGGTCATTACAATTTAGGAGCCCCAAATGAAGTGGAGGTACCTGATAAATTGAACCCAGAGAGATTGAATAGGGCTAAGAACCTCATTAAACTTATCTTCAGCAAGTGATAAGGGGTCTTGAGATTATTGATACTGCCAGTGATGCTGACCAGCTCATTGCCACAGTTCACTGATCTACCCAGTGTGTTCATACCCTGCAGACTATCCAGGATAAATACCCTGCAACAGCCAAACGACTTGCCTCCACTTTTCATATAAAAGAGGTCCTCGTTTTTCCCCCTCCTTGGGTGGTACTTTAACTAAAGTGGAGGTCGTCGTTAATGGAGTGTGGATTAAAGCTATCCTTGACACTGGGTCCCTGGTGAATGTTTTGTCAAACAAGCTCATTAAAAAAATTAAGCTGGCCCTTGACCTTGACTACACTCAAGATTTTGGAACTCAGTTTACAAACATTACCTGCATCATTGGGGTGTACTCTTTACCTGCC